>OZ012738.1:400639794-400688817 GCA_963859935.3 Lathyrus sativus | reverse complement strand
CTTTTGAGTTTAGGGCAAAGTTTGAGAGATACCATTGGTTACTTATGTATGAAGTTAACATATCCAAAATTCAAGGAAAGTGTGCACAAGAAGTTTCTACCAAGTTCTAGAGTGTTCTATGATCATCTATATATTGGGTAGAGTGGCTTCATTCAAGGGTTGGTGATTCATTTTGTTCAAAACACATAGTTATACCTCATTCTTCAATTGTGCAAATTCATCCCAAACTCTATCAAATCTTCATCATTCTCCACAATTCTTGATCCTATCATCATCTACCTCCATCATAGATCAAGTTTCTATCAATATCTGATTGAATTGAAGCTGAATTCGTGTGCTACCAACTTCATCATCCAAAGTGCAAGAAGATTGTGATTGCAAGATTAAGGACATTTGAGCAGGTGCTATTGCTTACAGAACCAAGAATCAAGTTTGTGGAGCAAGTCCAAAGCATTGCAAGCTTCAGATCCAAGGATTTCTACCTCTGTTTTCATCTTTAAACCAGGTTGGTAATCTCATCGAATTAGCATGATTTAGTTATAATAATGTAGAATCTTTAGGTTAGAATTGTTAGGTTAGGTTAGAGGATCATTTCCATAAGGTTTGAGAAGGTTTCATGGAAGTTAATGACAGACCCTAGAATCTTTGAGGATCAAGATCAGTTTGGATATTGAGTTTTAATTAGCATGAAATAGCTTGTTGAAACCAGTGTGATGTCGTGAGCATGATAGTACCATTAGGAGCAAGAATTGCAAAGATTGATCACAGTGAAAACAATTGGAACCAGAGGTTTCTACTTATCGCGTTTGGAGTTCTAGGGGGTTTCAGGGAGAGATATTGATATGACTGGATTCCTGGGAGAAAGTAGAGCAATTTTGGTTCTTATAGTTTGGGATTTCATGGAGAATTGAGTGAGAAAGGATGAGCTGAAGTTTCATGCATGGACTCTGGTTCTAGGTTGAAACCCTAGCATTTTGGAGAAGATAATGTTTTGACCGTGGGATTAGACTGAAACATTGACTTGGAATGTTGATCTAACGGCTGCAATTTGAAATTGAAATGGAGGGAAAGACTGAGTGTGATGAAAACGCTGCGTTTCATTAATAGAAATGCCTGGGCTTTAGTCCCAATTGATATTCACACCACCGCTTGCAAGGCCCAATGTAAAATGAACTGATATTATTTCTAATTGCACCGTTTTTTGTTTTTTTTCTTCCTTTGAGTTTTCTGTTTAACTGGGCCCAGACGCGCTTTGCTATGCGCGCCCCCCAGTCTGGGCCCATCCTCTTGTTTTAACTGAAATAATTGATAATTGCACCCCTAACTCAATTTAACTCATTTTAATTTCCTTCAATTTTTGTTAATTCTTGAAAAATCATAACAAATGAAAAATTGCACATTTTTAAATGGTTGTTTTTGCATCTTTTTCATATTTTTGTTAAGAAAATTTTTACATAATAAAATTAGCATTTCATTTTATTTTTGTATTTTTAGTATATTTTTCTTTTAAATAGGTTTTGAATAATGTTTAGTTTAATGCATGATATTGTTGATTTTAGTTTAGTTAGATGCTTTTACATTTTGGACCCATTCTTTTTAGGGTGATTAACTTAGGACTTTAGCTTCCTCATAGGATTTAATTCATAATTTTAGGATTTAATTTTAGATGATTTGTTTAGGTGTGATTAGGAGAATCAAAACTAGGGTTTAGGTGTGACATAGGTGTAGTAAATCATTTCTTTTAGGAGTTGTAGTTTGAATTTTGGGGTATGGGACTATAGGGGTATTAGGGGTAGATAATAGATCCCTTAGAAAATGTTAGGCTTCCCCTATTCTACTATTACTATTAGTATATTGCTTGTACTTGCTTGATTGTGTGGTGTGCCCTCTCTAGGGTTATTATTTGACTGTGTGGGGTATTGGGTTTGCTTGGGGTTTGGGTTTGAGCTGAAGACTGTGCTGATCAGGCCATTGAAGACAGAGAATGAAGACCAATTTCCAGAGTTGGTGAAAAGTGTCTCTTGCTGGCAGTTGTTGAGGTTATAGGATCTAGGAGTTAGGTAGAGCTCTAGAGTAGAAAACTTGCTTCATAAACATGGAAGGTCTTGTTTGCCTCCATTCTTTCTCTATGATTCAAAGTCTCTTTTAAATATCCACCTCCTTCCTTTGGAAGGATTAGTGAATGTATTTAAAAGATAAAACTTTTGAGAGAAAACTGTCTGTATCATGTTAACAGTCAGTAGGCCACCCTTGGTAGGCAATTGACTGCTTAACATCTTATTCATCTGGTTGATTGCTGATCATCTTGGAGAATGAAACTTGAAGAAAAGCCATTGAAAGATTGAAGATAGAGACCTTGCTTGAAGGCTTGAAGATGAAGACTGATGCTTGCTTGAAGCTTGTAGATGGTTGAAGATGACTTGAAGACAGATGTTGATGAAGACTGCTTTTGCTGTTTATTTCAGCTGTTTAATTTTTGATGTATTGTGTGAATTTCCCTGACTGTATTGTTTGCCATTAACCTGTTAGGTTGAAAGCGAACCATGTTCACTTTTGCCTGTTGTTTTCTAGGTTCGAGGTTGAGTGGGACTCCCTTGCCTCGCTTGTATTGCTGCATCCATGCATTTTACTGCTTTATTGTATATATGCTATTGTTTCTGTTTCCGTTTATCCCTTAGGATCTCTGTTTCTCTCTGCGCAAGAGAGGAGCATGATAGACATTAGGTCTTAACCCATGCATGATAACATTAGGTTAGTTTGATTCCCTTTTAAACCATAGGATAGAGTTCTGTCTCTTCTTTCTCAAAAACAAACAGAAAAACACAATAAATATTTCAAACACAATAAAAGACACTTCTTCCGTAAAAGAATGTGAACTCATCAAAACGTCATTTTTGTCCGCTTGGACCAATAATCAGAAAAGCCTTTTTTCAGAAGGAATAAAAACAATCAAAACAGACTTGTGTCGTACGTGGCCCGAACTACGTTTGCTCTGATCTTTCATGCTGTATGAAAGTACGTAGGCATAGGATGCGATATCCTAGCGAGCAACCTTCCCCTCCTTTCCCGTAGGTAGGCGAACTACGTTGACTCTGATTTCTCGTTTCAGACGGGAATACGTAGGCATAAAGTGCGATACTTTGCCGAGTCATTTTATTTTCCTTTAACCCCAGACCTGTAGAGTAGATAGAATAACAATCCGTACCAGAAAACAAGCGTGGATCCCGTCGAGTACGACGGACGTGAGGGGTGCTAATACCTTCCCCTTGCGTAACCGACTCCCGAATCCAGGATTTGGTTGCGATGACCATTCCTTCCCTGTGTTGCGGTAGGTTTACCTCGAGCGTTTCCTTTCCCTCCGTTGGGATAAATAACGCGCGGTGGCGACTCTTCTGTTCAGCCGGCGTCGATTTTTGCAGTAGCGACAGCTGGCGACTCTGCTGGGGATCCAACGTCCCCTGGCTGCTAAGGACTGCGATAGTTCCTTATGCATTTGGGATCCAACGTCCCTCAAGCGAGTCAATCCTAACGCTTGTTTTCCCGTCGAGGATTTTGTATGGATTTATATTTCTGGCATTTACTTTCAGCATTATATTATTGTTATTATTGTTGTATTGGGTTGTGACGGGTGTTCTATGATGGAGAGATAAGCCGGACCTGGGCTTGAGTGCACTTAGAATTAGAGTAGAAAGTAGTGGGCGCGTGCCGGCTTTGCTTGCATTAGTGTCCCACAAAATCTACACTCGGACGAGGTTCTTCTAGTTGACTTCTTTTTCTACCCTTTGGGTCGAAGGGGTTGTTGGTCAGTCGAATTGTCGACTCCGGGAACCGATCATTTAGAAGTTGGCTAAGTGAGGCCTCCTCAGGAATTGATGATGCTTTCTAAAATAGTATATAAACTATAGAATAATTGTTACTCTTAATGAAGTTGAATCACCCTTTTTTTAACCATATTTCAAATATAATTTAAAGAATGAATATTAAAAAAGAATATAATTTATTAAAAAATAAATTTAAATACATATTTTGATTTAATTGATGAACTCAAACTTATTAAGAATTTGTTGGCCACTAAAATCAAAAGTAAATAAGACTATGGCATAAAATTGTTTCAAAATTAATAATTACTCCATAATATCTAATTTTTAATTCTTCTTAAAATCATGTGGGATTAATTATCTAATGACCATTTGAATAATAAATGTATTAAAGTATCAATCTTAAAACTTTTATATAGTGTGTTATATTTGAGTAGAAGAACTAAAAGTTTATATGAATCTTGTATGTATTGTTGTATGTCGGTTTGGTTATTCTTTTCACGTCATAACATTATTTTAATGTGAAAATGAAGAAGATACAATATGTAATTTGTAGGGAGAAATGCGTCTAGTGGTGTCTCAATAGTTTTCTAGACACACTAAAAGAATTATGACAAAGTATGACAAATTCCCTTTTGTCCAAATTTAATACAAAATACAACTTATCTCGTTATTGAAGGAATCAATTGGTACAAAACTTTAAAAAAAAGGATGTTGTCTTGTAAGCCAACCTCATCAAATAATATTAAATCTTCTTAATTTTAGTGTCTATACTTTCATTCAAGCACATGAAAGAAATTTCTTTAAATCATTATTTTGTGTTATGTAATTTATATTTTATCTCATTAAAATATAACTAAAATAAATAAATTAAAAAAGATATAAATTTGAAAAAAGTTGATAAAAAAATAATAAGCTAATTTTCCTATTTTATTAAAAAACTGTATGACCTTTATTTTATTATAATCTTTTAAAATAAAAACGATAATCTTCTCTAAAAGAATAGTCATGTATACTTTGTTTTATCTATTATAATAATAATTATAATAATAATAATAATAATAATAATAATAATAATAATAATAATAATAATAATAATAATAATAATATGTGATATTTTATTAGGAATAAATGTCAGAGTATTATGTCAGAGTATTATGTGATATTGATATATTAACCTCTCTTCTATTTTATTTTTTAGATTAAATTAATATCAAGGCTAAAAGAATTGACCTATTTATATTGAATTTAGATAAAATTTGATGTAATGAAAGAAATAATTGAAGAATGACACTATATTTTTTATTTAATACATCAAAGATAGTAAACAAGGAGACACGTCCGTTGCTAAAGGAGACAAGTTTTGTCTCAAACAATGCGCCACTACGGATCTTAAAAAAAGGAAGAGAAGCATAAGCTTCCATATGCTTCAGTTGTGCGAAGTCTTATGTAGGCTTAAGTTTGCACCCGTCCCGACTTAGCATACATTGTATGAGTTCTTTGCAGATATCTAAGCAACCCTGGTATGTAACACTAGATAGTACGTGTAATGTGCTACCTGAAGAGAACAAGAGACTTTATGCTCACTTATAGAAAGTCATTGGGTATTCTGACTAAGATTTTAAAAATAAATGTAAAATATAGTTATTACAGTTAAATAAAAAATAGAATGTCTATTTTTACTATGCAACTCTAACCTCCACCAAATAATACTTTTAGTTTAAAAAAATCATAAACTTTCAATCACGTCGGCCTATAAAATATAAGTAAAAATGTATGTTATTGAACAATATAATATTTACTTACGAGGAAAAATACATTATTGATTCAAATATTTTTATATTGATTCAAATATATTAGTAATGCCATTCCAAAATTAATATTTATATACGTGAAAAAACACATCATTGATTAATTTATTTATATATACATGAAAAAAAAATTATTTTTATAAACGAAAACTACTTTAATTTTTCTAAGTTCTGTATAATATTAATTTATCAATAATTTTTTTACATATGTGAAAAAATTATTTAAAAAAAAATTTATATTGTTATAAACGGAACAACTTTATTAAAACATTAAAACAATTATAACATGAACATAAAGTTATTAATCAAAATATTGAATAATAATGACAAAAATTTTACTATTGATTCTGGTATTTTTATAAATAACGTCAAAATAAAAATAATATTTATATAAATAATAATATACTTTTGATTCTAATATTTTGTATATGAAATTAACTATAGGCATTAATTTATTATGTCTTTTTAATTGAATAATTTAATTTTTTTAAAATCAATTTTATTATATTTTAAAAAAATACACATACTATATCAATATCCGTGTGAACGTATAAATATCTCACTAATTGACAATAAAAGAGATGAGATTAAATTTTAAATTTCTATACTAATATTAAAATTAGATGAAAATCAGTCTTAAGGGACTTCATTTTGATAATTCAATTATAAATATTATATTAATTGCTTTATATTAATACATTAATTTTTTTATTATGAAATAAAGTAGGTAAAAAATATAAATATATTTTATTAGGAATAAATGTCAGAGTATTATGTGATATTGATATATTAACCTCTCTTCTATTTTATTTTTTAGATTAAATTAATATCAAGGCTAAAAGAATTGACCTATTTATATTGAATTTAGATAAAATTTGATGTAATGAAAGAAATAATTGAAGAATGATACTATATTTTTTATTTAATACATGAATGATAGTAAACCAGGAGACACGTCCGTTGCTAAAGGAGACAAGTTTTGTCTCAAACAATGCCTTACGACGGATCTTAAAAAAAGGAAGAGATGCATAAGGTTCCATATGCTTCAGTTGTTGGAAGTCTTATGTATGCTTAAGTTTGCACCCGTCCCGACTTAGCATACATTGTAATAGTTCTTGGCAGATATCTAAGCAACCCTGGTATGTAACACTACATAGTACGTGTAATGTGCTACCTGAAGAGAACAAGAGACTTCATGCTCACTTATAGAAAGTCATTGGGTATTCTGACTCATTTTAAAAATAAATGTAAAATAAAGTTATTACAGTTAAATAAAAAATGGAATGTATATTTTTACTATGCAACTCTAACCTTCACCAAATAATATTTTTTGTTTAAAAAATCATAAATTTTCAATCACGTCGGCCTATAAAATAGAAGTAAAAATGTATCTTACTGAACAATATAATATTTACTTACGAGGAAAAATATATTATTGATTCAAATATTTTTATATTGATTCAAATATATTAGTAATGTCATTCCATAATTAATATTTATATACGTGAAAAAACACGTCATTGATAAATTCATTTATATATACATGAAAAAAAATTATTTTTATAAACGGAAACTACTTTAATTGTTCTAAGTGCTATATAATATTAATTTATCAATAATTTTTTTACATATTTGAAAAAATTATTTTAAAAAAATATTATTGTTATAAACGGAACAACTTTATTAAAACATTAAAACAATTATAAAATGAACATCAAGTTATTGATCAAAATATTGAATAATAATGACAAAAATTTTATTATTGATTCTGGTATTTTTATAAATAACGTCAAAATAAAAATAGTATTTATATAAATAATAACATATTGTTGATTCTAATATTTTGTATATGAAATTAACTATAGGAATTAATTTATTATGTCTTTTTAATTGAATAATTTAATTTTTTTAAAATCATTTTTATTATATTTGAAAAAAATACGCATACCATATCAATATCCGTGTGAACGTATAAATATCTCACTAATTGACAATAAAAGAGATGAGATTAAATTTGAATTTCTATACTAATATTAAAATTAGATGAAAATTAGTCTTAAGGTGACTTCATTATAATAATTCAATTATAAATATTATATTAATTGCTTTATATTAATACATTAATTTTTTTGTTATGAAATAAAGTAGGTAAAAAATATAAATATATTTTATTAGGAATAAATGTCAGAGTATTATGTGATATTGATATATTAACCTCTCTTCTATTTTATTTTTTAGATTAAATAAATGTAAGGGTAAAAGAATTGACCTATTTATATTGAATTTAGATAAAATTTGACGTAATATAAGAAATAATTGAAGAATTGTTAGTGCAAAGGTGAATAAATGATGAACAAAGGAAATATTCTATTAAGAATGACGACTACAAAACATGATAAAAGTTACCATGATTGTCACCCTATTTATAAGCTAAAACTAGGGTTACTAGAATAAGATAAAATACTAAAATACCCTCTAACAAACTTAGGGGCTAAGGAAAATAGTACAACTAAATAAATATGAATTACTATTAATATTCTAATAAGAATGACATTATATTTTTTATTTTATACATGAAAGATAGTAAACCAGGAGACACGTCCGTGGCTAAAGGAGACAAGTTTTGTCTCAAACAATGCCCCACTACGGATCTTAAAAAAAGGAAGAGATGCATAAGGTTCCACATGCTTCAGTTGTGGGAAGTCTTATGTTTGCTTAAGTTTGCACCCGACTTAGCATTCATTGTAAGAGTTCTTGGCAGATATCTATGCAACCCTGGTATGTAATGCTAGATAGTACGTGTAATGTGCTACGTGAAGAGAACAAGAGACTTCATGCTCACTTATAGAAAGTCATTGGGTATTCTGACTCAGATTTTAAAAATAAATGTAAATTAAGTTATTACGGTTAAATAAAAAATGGAATGTCTATTTTCACTATGAAACTCTAACCTCCACCAAATAATATTTTTAGTTTAAAAAAAATCATAAATTTTCAATCACGTCGGCCTATAAAATATAAGTGAAAATGTATGTTATTGAACAATATAATATTTACTTACGAGGAAAAATACATTATTGATTCAAATATTTTTATATTGATTCAAATATATTAGTAATGCCATTCCAAAATTAATATTTATATACGTGAAAAAACACATCATTGATTAATTTATTTATATATACATGAAATAAAATTATTTTTATAAACGGAAACTACTTTAATTGTTCTAAGTATTGTATAATATTTATCAATAATTTTTTTACATAAGTGAAAAAATTATTTTAAAAAAATATTATTGTTATAAACGGAACAACTTTATTAAAACATTAAAACAATTATAACATGAACATAAAGTTATTGATCAAAATTTGAATAATAATGACAAAAGTTTTACTATTGATTCTGGTATTTTTATAAATAACGTCAAAATAAAAATAATATTTATATAAATAATAATATACTGTTGATTCTAATATTTTGTATATGAAATTAACTATAGGCATTAATTTATTATGTCTTTTTAATTGAATAATTTAATTTTTCTAAAATCATTTTTATTATATTTTAAAAAAATACGCATACCATATCAATATCCGTGTGAACGTATAAATATCTCACTAATTGACAATAAAAGAGATGAGATTAAATTTGAATTTCTATACTAATATTAAAATTAGATGAGAATCAGTCTTAAGGTGACTTCATTTTAATAATACAATTATAAATATTATATTAATTGCTTTATATTAATACATTAATTTTTTTGTTATGAAATAAAGTAGGTAAAAAATATAAATATATTTTATTAGGAATAAATGTCAGAGTATTATGTGATATTGATATATTAACCTCTCTTCTATTTTATTTTTTAGATTAAATTAATATCAAGGCTAAAAGAATTGACCTATTTATATTGAATTTAGATAAAATTTGATGTAATGAAAGAAATAATGGAAGAATGACACTATATTTTTTATTTAATACATGAAAGATAGTAAACAAGGAGACACGTCCGTTGCTAAAGGAGACAAGTTTTGTCTCAAACAATGCGCCACTACGGATCTTAAAAAAAGGAAGAGAAGCATAAGGTTCCATATGCTTCAGTTAAGCGAAGTCTTATGTATGCTTAAGTTTGCACCTGTCCCGACTTAGCATACATTTTATGAATGTTGCACCCTAAAATTTGCTCAACCTACTTCACTTGGTTTATGTTTCAATTACATTAGCATTTGCATATAGAGTCATGTACATAGTCTAATCATCTACATAGCATAGCATAGAAAATCATCCAACAAGGGACCAAGTACTATTCTTATCTCTATGAGCCTATCAAGAGGTTACTATTCAAATTCAATCTTATCCAAGTCATCAGAAAGAAATTGAAATCTAAGAAGTCAGTGGATCAAGCAGTGGGTCTCTCTCCTATCTTGGGGGTATATGAAGATCATCAAAGAAGTTGTGAGTTGTGAATTGAGCATGGAGGGTATATAGACATCATAGAGGACATGGGGAGTCATTTTGAAAGTGAGACAAGTCATTGATGTGATCACAAGAGCTGCAGTTGAAGACAGTCAACTAGGGTTTCATCTGGGTCAACCCTGGGTCAACCCTAGGTCAAATGACTGATTGAAAGGCATCAAGGTCTATTTGAGAGATGTGGGGTTCATCATTTGACATATAGATAAGGATGTGGTGTTGTGCCAAGAAGAAATCAAGAGAAATCAAGAAGAAGAGGAGTTTCTAAATTAGGGTTTCTGTGTAAAATCCCCTGATTTAGGGCAAATTTCCAAGCAAGATAATTCAACATGCAAGCTTCAAATGGATCCTTGGCCAACATGAAACTTGTAGAGGATCTCAAGCCCTTTAATTTGAGTGGTGGAATACATTAAGAAGATTTATAGAACTCAAGTTATGGTCCTTGCAAGTTACAGGTCATCTGGGGCCTCTGAAATTTTGTCTGTGAAAGTTACTTGTCTTCCAAGCAACTTTTACCCCTCAAGGAGATTTCAAATGAATTTCTGGTCAACATAAGAGTTGTTCCTCATTGTCTAGCTTTCTAGAAAGGTATGGTATGCCTTCATCTGATTTGTGGAACTCTACTTATGATCTTGGCAAGCAAAGGGTATTTTGGTCATTTGAGAATTACAGGTCATTTCAAGCCTATGCCCAAAACTCATACAAGGAAGCTTCAAATGAAAAACTTCACAACATCAAACTTGCTCCAAATGACATTTTGAGTCTATAAAAGTGATCGTGAAAGTTGGGAAATGTTCATAGCTCAAGGTTCCAAATTTGGTCATTTAAAAGTGAATTTAATGAATAAAAGTGACCTAAAATTGAGATTTTTCATAACATGGCCAAATGGGATGAAATTATAGGTCATTTTGATTGGAAAAAATGTTTTAAGAACATTGGCAAAAGTAGATTTTTGAGTTTAGGGCAAAGTTTGAGAGATACCATTGGTTACTTATGTATGAAGTTAACATATCCAAAATTCAAGGAAAGTGTGCACAAGAAGTTTCTACCAAGTTCTAGAGTGTTCTATGATCATCTATATATTGGGTAGAGTGGCTTCATTCAAGGGTTGGTGATTCATTTTGTTCAAAACACATAGTTATACCTCATTCTTCAATTGTGCAAATTCATCCCAAACTCTATCAAATCTTCATCATTCTCCACAATTCTTGATCCTATCATCATCTACCTCCATCATAGATCAAGTTTCTATCAATATCTGATTGAATTGAAGCTGAATTCGTGTGCTACCAACTTCATCATCCAAAGTGCAAGAAGATTGTGATTGCAAGATTAAGGACATTTGAGCAGTTGCTATTGCTTACAGAACCAAGAATCAAGTTTGTGGAGCAAGTCCAAAGCATTGCAAGCTTCAGATCCAAGGATTTCTACCTCTGTTTTCATCTTTAAACCAGGTTGGTAATCTCATCGAATTAGCATGATTTAGTTATAATAACATAGAATCTTTAGGTTAGAATTGTTAGGTTAGGTTAGAGGATCATTTCCATAAGGTTTGAGAAGGTTTCGTGGAAGTTAATGACAGACCCTAGAATCTTTGAGGATCAAGATCAGTTTGGATATTGAGTTTTAATTAGCATGAAATAGCTTGTTGAAACCAGTGTGATGTCGTGAGCATGATAGTACCATTAGGAGCAAGAATTGCAAAGATTGATCACAGTGAAAACAATTGGAACCATAGGTTTCTACTTATCGGGTTTGGAGTTCTAGGGGTTTCAGGGAGAGATATTGATATGACTGGATTCCTGGGAGAAAGTAGAGCAATTTTGGTTCTTATAGTTTGGGATTTCATGGAGAATTGAGTGAGAACGAATGAGCTGAAGTTTCATGCATGGACTCTGGTTCTAGGTTGAAACCCTAGCATTTTGGAGAAGATAATGTTTTGACCGTGGGATTAGACTGAAACATTGACTTGGAATGTTGATCTAACGGCTGCAATTTGAAATTGAAATGGAGGGAAAGACTGAGTGTGATGAAAACGATGCGTTTCATTAATAGAAATGCCTGGGCTTTAGTCCCAATTGATATTCACACCACCGCTTGCAAGGCCCAATGTAAAATGAACTGATATTATTTCTAATTGCACCGTTTTTTGTTTTTTTTTCTTCCTTTGAGTTTTTTGTTTAACTGGCTTGCATCAAAAGTTGAAATACATGGTGGGGGACAGTGTGGTCACTGTATGTGGAGAAGAAGATATCTTGGTTAGCCATCTGTCATCGTTCAAATATGTAGAGGTCGACGGCGAGATTCACGAAACACCCTGTCAGGCATTTGAAGGGTTGCGCATCAAAGACAAAGGTCCCGGGCCGAGTAAAGCGTCAGAGGTAGTTGTCTCGTCATATAAAGAAGCTCAAGCTCTAGTAGAGACTGGTGAGACAAAAGGCTGGGGCAAAGTGCTGGATATTCCCGTAAAGATGGACCGGTTTGGGCTGGGATATCAACCGTCGTCATCAACACCTGCTGCTGGGGCACCCCGTTTCAGAGGACCAATAACCATCACTGCTAGTGGAGTGTGTCACGAGACCATCAACGCTGCTTCAGAGTCTGACGAAGGAGACAGTGATTGCGACATGAACGCCTGGATTCAGCCGAGTGTGCCAGGACAAGGATTATGCAATTGGTCTATTCAGGAGATTGTTCCTGTGACTCTCAAACAAGTAACATTTTCAGATGACATCATTGAACCACCTATGACTCGTCTCGACTTTGAGCACCCGGTATTTCAGGCCGAAGAAGAGATTGTTGAAGATGGTGACTTCCCGAAGAATTGTCTTGGTTGGTGAAGCAAGAAGAACGAGTCATTCTGCCTCATGAGGAGGTCATCGAAATTATTAACCTGGGGTCGGAAGGGGTTGAAAAGAACATCCGTATAGGAGCCGCGCTGCAGAGCGACATCAAGTGAAGACTGGTTGAAATGCTCAGAGAGTATAGTGATGTGTTCGCTTGGTCGTATGAAGACATGCCTGGGCTTGATACAGATATGGTTGTGCACCGTCTGCCATTGAAAGAAGAATGCCCGCCAGTCAAGCAGAAGCTTCGCAGAACTAGACCTGATATGGCAGTGAAAATTAAGGAGGAGGTTCAAAGACAATGGGATGCTGGTTTCCTAGCTGTGACAAAATACCCCTCATGGGTCGCTAACATCGTACCAGCGCCAAAGAAAGACGGTAAAGTGAGAATGTGCGTAGATTACCGTGATTTGAATAAAGCGAGCCCAAAAGATGATTTTCCGCTTCCTCACATCGATGTGCTAGTTGACAACACTGCTCAATTCTCCGTATTCTCCTTCATGGATGGCTTCTCGGGCTATAATCAGATTAAAATGGCGCCAGAAGACATGGAGAAGACTACTTTCATAACGCCTTGGGGAACCTTTTGTTACAAAGTGATGCCCTTCGGATTGAAGAATGCTGGGGCAACGTATCAGCGTGCAATGACGACTCTTTTCCATGATATGATGCATAAGGAGATCGAGGTTTATGTCGACGATATGATTGCCAAATCCCAGACGGAGGAAGAGCATTTGGTGAATCTGCTAAAGTTATTCAAAAGGCTTAGGAAGTTCAGGCTGAGACTGAACCCTAACAAGTGCACCTTCGGAGTGAGATCGGGTAAACTGCTGGGGTTTATCGTGAGCGAAAGAGGTATATATATATTGCTCTATCCCGCTCATCACACGGGGTCTGCCCAATCCATCTCTCCGTCGTGGAGGGCCTAGCTCATTGATCAGTTGTCGCTCGCGGATAGGGCTGGAAATGAGTCGAGTCGAGTCGAACTCACCTTAGCTCGGCTCGACTCGTTAAGAATTGTTCGAATTCGAGTTCGAGTTTGAGTTTGACACGAACTTTTTTTTAAGCTCAAACTCGACTCGTTATAAGTTCACGAACAGTTCGGTTCGACTCGTTAGGTTCATCTCATTAGGTTCAGCTCACATGGTTCACGAACTTAAAAACTATTTTTTTAAATATATATATTTTTTAGTATATTTGACATTTTAAATAAATATATATATTTTAAATAAAATATTAAAATAAAATAAAAGTTATCATATTGAAATTTTTTATCTTCGAAATCTACTAATTCAAAACCTACACAACTTTCAAGAGATACATTTGAGAGTCTAATTCAAAACTACTAAATTGAAGATTAAATTTGTCTAAGATTTGAAGTAAATATTTAAACCTAATCTTAAAGACAGTATAATTCTTTTCATATGTAATCGAGTTGACTCATGAACCTAACGAGTCGAACTATGTATAGTTCAAGTTCAGCTCATTTAGTTAACGAACTTAATTTTTCGCTCATACTCAACTCATTTGGTTCATGAACCTAGTTCAACGATTTAATTGTCGAGTTGAATTCCGAACTATCTTCGAGTTGGTTTGGTTCATTGCCAGCCCTACTCGCGGATCAAAACGAGTGTTTTTGATGAAAACGTAATACAGCGACAATTCAACTCGGATATCGTCTGAAGGATTCTCTTATGTGATTAATCTACCAAATTCGAAATGGAGGGGGATTTGGTTTGGTTTCTGATCGGATAAATAAAGAAAATGCAATTAAGCGGTTAAAATAAGTGATTATCAAAATAAGTCAATCTACTGTTTTCGGTTCCGACTTATCACGGGTTTCTACCTTACCAATTTCCTAAGCGATTTCGATCTCTATTCGATTCCTATGTCAATTAACAAGCGCAAAAGACATAAACTATATTAACAATCCTATATTCCAAATTAAGCAAACGAATTAAGTTTTCGTGAATTAAGCAAACACGAATTATAAACGCGAATTAACGACAAAGGGACGTAACGACGAATAAAAGCTAAGGATGCAATCATACGAATTTAATCAAAACAATTCTATAAACTAACAAATTAAGCAAAAGCAATTCATAAAATAGTGTTTAAAGAGAAACGAATTAGATTGATAAAGTAAAAACCTCAAAGCGTTGGAACGCGATTACAGCAGAATGACTCTAAGGAATTAGCTCTCCATGGTTCTCTCAAAGCTCCGAATGTATTTTTCGTGAAAATGTAACTAGGTGAACAGTAACACGAGTATTTTTCCTTTAAAAAGAAAGCAAATTCGGGTCATAACTCAACTGGGTCGAAAACATAACCCAGGCCCAATACATGACCCAACACTAAAATAAAATTCTAATGCAGTAACTTCAAACGGAATTCTGGAATTTTGGGCTCCGTATCTGACTTCGACTCCAACACGAAAGTCGTAGCTCTCTCTCTTAGCTTTCCGGTGAATTTTAGAACGCCTCAAACGGATTTCCGGAATTCCAGTTATGATCGTTTCCGTGCAGACTGCTAAAGCTGAAAAATAAGTGCGGAAATCAAATTAAGCCAAAAATAAAATAAAATATAAAAACAAAATAAAACATAAAAATAATCAAGATAAAGTAAAGAAATGCCTAAGTAAAAATATAGGAGAAAGTGCATTAATATGCACTGATCACTCATCACGCTGGGAGCGCTTAAGGGTCTCCCCATGGACACAAACCTTAGGATCTATGACATTTTGATATTAATGTTTATAGGAATACCTTAACGAATATAATGAGAAAGATTTTTAGACAATGGCAACGATAATTCTAAAATACAAAAGTGTACAGACAAGTGTTTGACACTGGTTGACTTGTGGATTTTTCTCAACCGGTACTCGTAATGTCTTGAAAACACTTCGAATGGGGATAAAAAGAGATAATCTTCTTATAGGATGATATATTTGTGATCATAGTCTACATATAGAATGATAATCATTTAGAATTCTCATTATTTCGAAATGGATTATCTTGACATCCACTTATATTTAAGCACATAATCAATTAAATAATTAATTATTAAATATAATTAATTATTTTATTTACTTACTCAACCGATTAAGATTCTTATATATATATATATATATATATATATATATATATATATATATATATATATATATATATATATATATATATATATAATATATATATATATATATATATATATATATATAATATATATATATATATAATATATAATATATATATATATATATATATATATATATATATATATATATATATATATATATATATATATATATATATATATATATATATATATATATATATATATATATATATATATATATATATATATATATATATATATATATATATATATATATATATATATATATATATATATATATATATATATATATATATATATATATATATATATATTGCTCTGTCCCGCTCATCACACGGGGTCGGCCCAATCCATCTCTCCGTCGTGGAGGGCCTGGCTCATTGACCAGTTCTCGCGCGCGGATCAGAACGAGTGTTTTTGATGAAAACGTAATACAACGACAATTCAACTCGGATATCGTCTCAAGGATTCTTTTATGTGATTAATCTACCAAATTCGAAATGGAGGGGGAGTTGGTTTGGTTTCTGATCGGAAAAATAAAGAAAGTGCAATTAAGCGGTTAAAATAAGTGATTATCATAATAAGTCAATCTACTGTTTTCGATTCCCGCTTATCACGGGTTTGCTACCTTACCAATTTCCTAAGCGATTTCGATCTTTATTCGATTCCTATGTCAATTAACAAGCGCAAAAGATATAAACTAGATTAACAATCCTATATTCCAAATTAAGCAAACGGATTAAGTTTTCGTGAATTAAGCAAACACGAATTATAAACGCGAATTAACGACAAAGCGACGTAACGACGAATAAAAGTTAAGGATGCAATCATACGAATTTAATAAAAACAATTCTATAAACAAACAGATTAAGCAAAAGCAATTCATAGAATAGTGTTTAAAGAGAAACGAATTAGATTGATAAAGTAAAAACCTCAAAGCGTTGGAACGCGATTACAGCAGAATGACTCTAAGGAATTAGCTCTCCATGGTTCTTTCAAAGCTCCGAATGTATTTTTCGTGAAAATGTAACTAGGTGAACAGTAACACGAGTATTTTTCCTTTAAAAAGAAAGCAAATTCGGGTCATAACCCAACTGGGTCGAAAACATAACCCAGGCCCAATACATGACCCAACACTAAAATAAAATTCTAATGCAGTAACTTCAAACGGAATTCTGGAATTTTGGGCTCCGAATCTGACTTCGACTCCAACTCGAAAGTCGTAGCTCTCTCTCTTAGCTTTCCGGCGATTTTTAGAACGCCTCAAACGTATTTACGGAACTCCTGTTATGATCGTTTCCGTGCAGACTGCTAAAGCTGAAAAATAAGTGCGGAAATCAAATTAAGCCAAAAATAAAATAAAATATAAAAACAAAATAAAACATAAAAATAATCAAGATAAAGTAAAGAAATGCCTAAGTAAAAATATAGGAGAAAGTCCATAAATATGCACTGATCACTCATCACGCTGGGAGCGCTTAAGCGTCTCCCCATGGACACAAACCTTAGGATCTATGTCATTTTGATATTAATGATTATAGGAATACCTTAACGAATATAATGAGAAAGATTTTTAGACAATGACAACGATAATTCTAAAATACAAAAGTGTACAGACAAGTGTTTGACACTGGTTGGCTTGTGGATTTTTGTCAACCGATACTCGTAATGTCTTGAAAACTCTTCAAATGGGGATAAAAAGAGATAATCTTCTTATAGGATGATATATTTGAGATCATAGCCTATATATAGAATGATAATCATTTAGAATTCTCATTATTTCGAAATGGATTATCTTGATATCCACTTATATTTAAGCACATATTCAATTAAATAATTAATTATTAAATATAATTAATTATTTTATTTACTTACTCAACCAATTAAGATTCTTATATATATATATATATATATATATATATATATATATATATATATATATATATATATATATATATATATATATATATATATATATATATATATATATATATATATATATATATATATATATATATATATATATATATATATATATATATATATATATATATATATATATATATATATATATATATATATATATATATATATATATATATATATATATATATATATATATATATATATATATATATATTGCTCTTTCCCGCTCATCACACGGGGTCGGCCCAATCCATCTCTCCGTCGTGGAGGGCCTAGCTCATTGATCAGTTGTCGCGCGCGGATCAAAACGAGTGTTTTTGATGAAAACGTAATACAGCGACAATTCAAAAATAGTATATAAACTATAGAATAATTGTTACTCTTAATGAAGTTGAATCACCCTTTTTTTAACCATATTTCAAATATAATTTAAAGAATGAATATTAAAAAAGAATATAATTTATTAAAAAATAAATTTAAATACATATTTTGATTTAATTGATGAACTCAAACTTATTAAGAATTTGTTGGCCACTAAAATCAAAAGTAAATAAGATTATGGCATAAAATTGTTTCAAAATTAATAATTACTCCATAATATCTAATTTTTAATTCTTCTTAAAATCATGTGGGATTAATTATCTAATGACCATTTGAATAATAAATGTATTAAAGTATCAATCTTAAAACTTTTATATAGTGTGTTATATTTGAGTAGAAGAACTAAAAGTTTATATGAATCTTGTATGTATTGTTGTATGTCGGTTTGGTTATTCTTTTCACGTCATAACATTATTTTAATGTGAAAATGAAGAAGATACAATATGTAATTTGTAGGGAGAAATGCGTCTAGTGGTGTCTCAATAGTTTTCTAGACACACTAAAAGAATTATGACAAAGTATGACAAATTCCCTTTTGTCCAAATTTAATACAAAATACAACTTATCTCGTTATTGAAGGAATCAATTGGTACAAAACTTTAAAAAAAGGATGTTGTCTTGTAAGCCAACCTCATCAAATAATATTAAATCTTCTTAATTTTAGTGTCTATACTTTCATTCAAGCACATGAAAGAAATTTCTTTAAATCATTATTTTGTGTTATGTAATTTATATTTTATCTCATTAAAATATAACTAAAATAAATAAATTAAAAAAGATATAAATTTGAAAAAAGTTGATAAAAAAATAATAAGCTAATTTTCCTATTTTATTAAAAAACTGTATGACCTTAATTTTATTATAATCTTTTAAAATAAAAACGATAATCTTCTCTAAAAGAATAGTCATGTATACTTTGTTTTATCTATAATAATAATAATAATAATAATAATAATAATAATAATAATAATAATAATAATAATAATATGTGATATTTTATTAGGAATAAATGTCAGAGTATTATGTCAGAGTATTATGTGATATTGATATATTAACCTCTCTTCTATTTTATTTTTTAGATTAAATTAATATCAAGGCTAAAAGAATTGACCTATTTATATTGAATTTAGATAAAATTTGATGTAATGAAAGAAATAATTGAAGAATGACACTATATTTTTTATTTAATACATCAAAGATAGTAAACAAGGAGACACGTCCGTTGCTAAAGGAGACAAGTTTTGTCTCAAACAATGCGCCACTACGGATTTTAAAAAAAGGAAGAGAAGCATAAGCTTCCATATGCTTCAGTTGTGCGAAGTCTTATGTATGCTTAAGTTTGCACCCGTCCCGACTTAGCATACATTGTATGAGTTCTTGGCAGATATCTAAGCAACCCTGGTATGTAACACTAGATAGTACGTGTAATGTGCTACCTGAAGAGAACAAGAGACTTCATGCTCACTTATAGAAAGTCATTGGGTATTCTGACTAAGATTTTAAAAATAAATGTAAAATATAGTTATTACAGTTAAATAAAAAATAGAATGTCTATTTTTACTATGCAACTCTAACCTCCACCAAATAATATTTTTAGTTTAAAAAAATCATAAACTTTCAATCACGTCGGCCTATAAAATATAAGTAAAAATGTATGTTATTGAACAATATAATATTTACTTACGAGGAAAAATACATTATTGATTCAAATATTTTTATATTGATTCAAATATATTAGTAATGCCATTCCAAAATTAATATTTATATACGTGAAAAAACACATCATTGATTAATTTATTTATATATACATGAAAAAAAAAATTATTTTTATAAACGAAAACTACTTTAATTTTTCTAAGTTCTGTATAATATTAATTTATCAATAATTTTTTTACATATGCGAAAAAATTATTTAAAAAAAAATTTATATCGTTATAAACGGAACAACTTTATTAAAACATTAAACCTATTATAAAATGAACATCAAGTTATTGATCAAAATATTGAATAATAATGACAAAAATTTTATTATTGATTCTGGTATTTTTATAAATAACGTCAAAATAAAAATAGTATTTATATAAATAATAATATACTGTTGATTCTAATATTTTGTATATGAAATTAACTATAGGAATTAATTTATTATGTCTTTTTAATTGAATAATTTAATTTTTTTAAAATCATTTTTATTATATTTGAAAAAAATACGCATACCATATCAATATCTATGTGAACGTATAAATATCTCACTAATTGACAATAAAAGAGATGAGATTAAATTTGAATTTCTATACTAATATTAAAATTAGATGAAAATCAGTCTTAAGGTGACTTCATTATAATAATTCAATTATAAATATTATATTAATTGCTTTATATTAATACATTAATTTTTTTGTTATGAAATAAAGTAGGTAAAAAATATAAATATATTTTATTAGGAATAAATGTCAGAGTATTATGTGATATTGATATATTAACCTCTCTTCTATTTTATTTTTTAGATTAAATTAATATAAGGGTAAAAGAATTGACCTATTTATATTGAATTTAGATAAAATTTGATGTAATATAAGAAATAATTGAAGAATTATTAGTGCAAAGGTGAATAAATGATGAACAAAGGAAATATTCTATTAAGAATGACGACTACAAAACATGATAAAAGTTACAATGATTGTCACCCTATTTATAAGCTAAAACTAGGGTTACTAGAATAAGATAAAATACTAAAATACCCTCTAACAAACTTAGGGGCTAAAGAAAATAGTACAACTAAATAAATATGAATTACTATTAATATTCTAATAAGAATGACATTATATTTTTTATTTTATACATGAAAGATAGTAAACCAGGAGACACGTCCGTGGCTAAAGGAGACAAGTTTTGTCTCAAACAATGCCCCACTACGGATCTTAAAAAAGGAAGAGATGCATAAGGTTCCACATGCTTCAGTTGTGGGAAGTCTTATGTATGCTTAAGTTTGCACCCGACTTAGCATTCATTGTAAGAGTTCTTGGCAAATATCTATGCAACCCTGGTATGTAACGCTAGATAGTACGTGTAATGTGCTACGTGAAGAGAACAAGAGACTTCATGCTCACTTATAGAAAGTCATTGGGTATTCTGACTCAGATTTTAAAAATAAATGTAAATTAAGTTATTACGGTTAAATAAAAAATGGAATGTCTATTTTTACTATGCAACTCTAACCTCCACCAAATAATATTTTTAGTTTAAAAAAATCATAAATTTTCAATCACGTCGGCCTATAAAATATAAGTGAAAATGTATGTTATTGAACAATATAATATTTACTTACGAGGAAAAATACATTATTGATTCAAATATTTTTATATTGATTCAAATATATTAGTAATGCCATTCCAAAATTAATATTTATATACGTGAAAAAACACATCATTGATTAATTTATTTATATATACATGAAATAAAATTATTTTTATAAACGGAAACTACTTTAATTGTTCTAAGTATTGTATAATATTTATCAATAATTTTTTTACATATGTGAAAAAATTATTTTAAAAAAATATTATTGTTATAAACGGAACAACTTTATTAAAACATTAAAACAATTATAACATGAACATAAAGTTATTGATCAAAATTTGAATAATAATGACAAAAGTTTTACTATTTGATATTTTTATAAATAATGTCAAAATAAAAAAAAATATTTATATAAATAATAAGATATTGTTGATTCTAATATTTTATATATGAAATTAACTATAGGCATTAATTTATTATGTATTTTTAATTGAATAATTTAATTTTTTTAATATCATTTTTATTATATTTTTAAAAAATACGCATACTATATCAATATCGGTGTGAACGTATAAATATCTCACTAATTGACAATAAAAATAATAATTAAAAATCAACCTCATCACTTTCTTCAGTTGGACGTGAGTTTACTTGCAGAACTTTTGTAATTTTAAAACATATGCTAATAAAACTATGATAGGAAGTGTTTTTTGTTATGCATATTATAATTTCATATTTTATATTTTAATAGGTAACTTTAATGTTGATAAATGTCTCTTTAAATAAATGTGAATTATTGTGATCTATTAGATAATTACCAATATATGATCCCCAATATACGGTACACAAACAAATTATCTATTCTCCCCATCCAAAGAGACTTTGAGGCATAAAGAATATCGATTCATAACGAACCACAAAAGTCATCAACTTCTGAGTTCAGGATTATCGTCAAAGAATTTTTTCTCAATAAATCTCGGTATTCCTAAAATCAATTTATCGATCCTATAATTTTATACATGACTATTTTGATTCCGCATAAAATATATGTCATAATATGTTAAACATGTATATTGATTTGATTCAATTCTAACATTTTCAAGTCTGTCAAAATATGATTCAAACCATGTATAATATCATGATCCAGATCATCGCCTTATATATTTTTTTATAGTATTATGAGATTTTTTTTTACTTTTTTAATTAATGTTGTACAATTCTCAAGATTTGTTATAATGGAAAGTAACACCTAGGTTTTATTTCTTTAAATTAGAATTAATACGTTTCTATCTTTTTCTAATGACAAATCCTTTACTCGTTGGTTTTTCTCTCAACCCAAGAGTTATAATACATATTTGTGCAACATTGGACATTGTAATTTTCTTTTATTTTTTCAATTAAATTCGTACTTGAATTATTTTTCATCTCGATGAAAGTTTTTTTTTGCATATGCATACACAATTTTCAAAATTTGTTCTAAATTAAAGTAACATTTAGATTATCCGCGAAGTCTATTTTACAAAATTTTCTATTTTAATTAGTTTTATAGCATTTTTATGTCATTTATAGGAATAATTATTTAATTTCACATACATAAGTTATATTTTAAATATTTTTCTCGTTTATTTTTTTTAATATGTTTGAGCCAAACTAAATGATTACATTAAATTTTAGTTTGACTTTAATATTAGAGAATTAAAACTTATTGATTATATATAGATTATTTGTAATGTATAAAAATATCAACAGTTTTATCCAAACTAAAATAATTTTTTTAAGTAAGTTACATTTTAAGTTTTAATATTATTTATAAATTTTTAAAGTTTTGATTATTTCTTATATACAAAAGTATCAACTAAAAAAATCCTTCCTACGCTAAATAAAATTTAAAAAGGGTTCCGTTTCTTTAAGTTACTTTTTTTAGACATTTTTAGTATTATATTTATACATTTATTCATATAATAAAGAACTTTACTTTCATATAAACTTATTTCTTGCATATTTATTTATTTATAAATTAAATTGCTTATTGTTAATTATGAACATAGTTGATAAATAATATAAAGTATCATCTCAAATTGGGAACACTCAAAAAATTGTAAATAGTAGAAAAGCATGAAGCACCCAACAAATTTGTTAGTAGTAGAAAAGTAAAAATTTGTTAGTAGTAGAAAAAGAGGAAATTTGATGGCGTTGATTGATGAGTCATCAATACAACATCGATGCAACTACTAATACAACTATTATGATAGGAAGTGTTTAATGTTATACATATTATAAATTCATATTTTATATTTTAATATGTAATTTTAATGTTGATAAATGTCGATTTAAGTAAATGTGAATTATAGTGATCTATTAAATAATTTTTAAAAAGTTTATTTTTTATTTTATTATAATTATATTTTTCATAAAAATAGTTTAATTTTTTTATTGGAAAAAGACCATTTCAATTTTATTAATTCTCTATAGTCTATAGTTAGAATATTTTTATAAAAATACTTTTTATGTATACATATAAATTATATTCAAGATGACAACACACAATTAGGAGTAAATTGTGTTTAAAGCTAACTAATTCCAACTAGGATATAATTGCAAACTAAATAGTAGAAAAGATTAACCACATGGGTCTTAAATGTTGATTCCAATGCAGAAAACATTAATCAAATTGATTCTGATCTTGATGTTGGTGGTTCATACTTCCAAAATACAACATTTCAATAAAAAATAATTACTTGTTTGTTTCTAAATCCATATGATTGGATTGTTAGATATTTTATTAATATTTGAGAAAAAAATGGGATAATTTAGTTTAATGCTATTCATTATGGTGTAATTTAAATATTTCAACTAATTTAATTTATCTTAATGACATAATTTATTTTAATATTATTCAATACTAAAATAAATTTAAAATATAACAAAATTAATGTCTCTCCTAATTAAGAGTATTTTAAAATTACACGTGGAACCTATATCCATTAATATAACTACAAATTAATTTTTTCAAAAAATATAAAATAATTAGCATTAGAACATATTATACATGAAACACATGGACTAAATTTGGATGAAAATCATATTTTCTTAATTTTTCACTTTCTTACATTAGTTAACCCATATCCCTAAATATAACTACAAATGAAATTTTTAAAATAACACGTGAAACCCATATCCCTAAATATAACTACAAATGAAATTTTTTTAAAATACAAAATAATTAGTATTAAAACATATTATACATGAAACACTTAGACTAAATTTGGACGGAAAGCTTTTTTTTATTATTTTCTCACTTTCTTACATTAGTTAACTTATACATCAAATAAAATATTTTTAGATATATATCAAACATTCTTTTTGTATAAAATTGTTTTTAAAGTTAAAAAATATAATTATTATCATAAAACTTTAATTTCATTTATAAAGCTCTTATTTTTAAATTAGACTTAAAAGTAACTTTTACAATTGAAAATAACTCGGTCAAATAATACCTTAAACAATTGTCTATTTTATCTCCATATTAAACTATGCCTAAAATAAATTGGTCGAATATACAACAAATCACTAATTAATTCATCAGTCGCTAATTAATCTGCCTAATTAATATACAATATATGGCACTGTTCACACTCGTTTTCATTTTGATATTGGTGATTCATACTTCCAAAATACAACATTTCAATAAAAAATAATTAGTTGTTTGTTTCTTAATTCATATTATTGAAGCGTTAGATATTTTATTAATGTTTGAGAAAAAAATGGGATAATTTAGTTTAATGTTATTCATTACGGTGTAATTTAGATATTTCATCTAATTTATTTTAATATTATTCAATACAAAAACAAATTTAAAATATAACAAAATAAATGTCTCTCCTAATTAAGGGTATTTTTAAATTACACGTGGAACCTATATCCATAAATATAACTACAAATTAAATTTTTAAAAAGTATAAAATAATTAGCATTTGAACTTATTGTACATGAAACACTTGGACTAAATTTGGACGAAAATCATATTTTATTATTTTCTCACTTTCTTACATTAGTTAACTTATACATCAAATAAAATATTTTCAAATATATATCAAACATTTTTTTGTATAAAATTGTTTTTAAAGTTAAAACATATAAGTATTATCATAAAACTTTAATTTTATTTATAAAGCTCTTATTTTTAAATTAGACTTAAAAGTAACTTTTACAACTCTTGGATCACACGCGGTATTTTAAAACAAAGAGATATCATAGATTTAATTCGGAACGAATGGGACCGACTTCTGAACTCCCAAAAGTTTAAGGCGTCGGTTTTTTACAAAGTGCTGATTGATGACGGCACAAGGGTGCCTTGGAGAACCTTGATTAGAAACAATAAGCGCCGACCGCGAGCAGTGTTTTGTTTCTTGCAAGCTTGTCAGAGAAAACGTGCAACCAAGGATATATTAAAGCGGTTTGGCATGATTCAAAACAGTCAGTGCAGCTTATGTCAAACTGAGGAAGAGACGATGAATCATCTTTTTTTCTGTTGCCAACGGACTAGACACATCTGGATCAAGGTGCTCCAATGGTTTAACGTATGTCATTCACCTCAACATTGGGAAGCAGAGCCGGTTTGGATCAGTAAAATGACAAAAGGGAAAGGGTGGAAAGTGGATGTTTTTAAAATGTTAGTGGCCGAAACCATCCATTGCATTTGAGGGTATCGTAATAGTATCACTTTTGGTAACAGTGTAGATAATACAACCGTGGATACTAACTTTATAGATAACGTAATCTACAGAGGTTGGAAAAATCCTAAAATTAGAAAACATCTAGTTAATTATATGATGTAATTGGATCTTTTTGTTGGGTTGGATCCTCCAGGATAACCTTCTGCTATACTAACTATTTTTTGAATTAATATATATTCTTCCTTTGATTCAAAAAATAACTCGTTCAAACAATACCTTAAACAATTGTCTATTTTATCTCCATATTAAACTATGCCTAAAATAAATTTATGCAATTATTTACATAGTTTATAACTGATTCACATGAACTAAATTCAAACATTGTAAAAAAAATTGAGTCGACATGATGCATATCACAGCAGCAAACACACTGATTAACCATACTACACATAGGCGTAAACAACCTTCCAACCTCGCAAATTCCTCGGACGACTTCACAAACGAATTCATAATAATCAAACCTCATGAACAATTAATTCTTAAATCGAAAAATAGATTCACAACGATCCAACCTCGTAAACGAACAATTCTCAACTTTGCAAAACGATACATAATCAAAACGAATTGCAACCGATAATCAAACCGTATATATCAATAAAACAGAACTCATGAACGTGTATGCATATCAACAGCTCAAATTAACATATACATTACCAATCTTGAAATCAAAATTAACAAAAGAAAAACAGAATTTACACATTTGTGAGCCATGACAACAGCATGCGTATCAAATTATAAAGCCAATTAACATGAAATGCGACACAAACTCGGCCTTGAAACAATGCATACACAAAATTCAATCACCCTCAGCATACACAAATTATAAAACCTAATTGTGGTTGTACATTGAATGTTGACCAGAATAATATAAATTACAAAAGGTTGATGCTAAGAATCGAACCTGGGACCTTTAATTCTATCACAACGGTTAGGTTAACTAACTGTTGTGATATGACGCGCGCTTTCTAGAATACAACAATGGTGCTAAGACTGTGATTGTAAGTACTACATATACAACCACACGCTACATAATAAAAATGTATTAATTATCTAATGACCATTTGAATAATAAATGTATTAAATTATCAATCTTAAAACTTTTATATAGAGTGCTATAGTTGAGTAGAAGAACTAAAAGTTTATTTGAATTTTGTGTGTGTTGTTTTATGTCGGTTTGGTTAGTCTTTTCACATCACAACGTTGTTTTAATGTGGAAATTAAGAAGATACAAGTTGTAATTTGTAGGGAAAAATGCGTCTAGTGGTGTGTCAATAGTTTTCTAGACACGCTAAAAGAATTATGACAAAGTATGACAAATTCCCTTTTGTCCAAATTTAATACAAAATACAACTTATCTCATTGTTGAAGGAATCAATTGATACAAAACTTTCAAAAAGGATGTTGTCTTGTAAGCCAACCTCATCAAATAATATAAAATCTTCTTAAATTTAGTGTCTATACTTTTATTCAAGCACAGGAAAGAAACCTCTTAAAATCATTATTTTGTGTTATGTAATTTATATTTTATCTCATAAAAATATAACTATAATAAATAAATTAATAACATATAAATTTGAAAAAAGTTTATAAAATAATAATAAGCTAATTTTTCAATTTTATTAAAAAATTGTATGACCTTTTTTTATTGTAAATTTTTAAAATAAAAAGGATAATCTTCTCTAAAAGAATAGTCATATATACTTTGTTTTATCTATAATAATAATAATAGTAATAATAATAATAATAATAATAATAATAATAATAATAATAATAATAATAATAATAAAAATAATAATAATAAATAATAATAATAATATGTGTTATATGCTTTCTAAAATAGTATATAAACTATAGAATAATTGTTACTCTTAATGAAGTTGAATCACCCTTTTTTTAACCATATTTCAAATATAATTTAATGAATGAATATTAAAAAAGAATATAATTTATTAAAAAATAAATTTAAATACATATTTTGATTTAATTGATGAACTCAAACTTATTAAGAATTTGTTGACCACTAAAATCAAAAGTAAATAAGACTATGGCATAAAATTGTTTCAAAATTAATAATTACTCCATAATATCTAATTTTTAATTCTTCTTAAAATCATCTGGGATTAATTATCTAATGACCATTTGAATAATAAATGTATTAAAGTATCAATCTTAAAACTTTTATATAGTGTGTTATATTTGAGTAGAAGAACTAAAAGTTTATATAAATCTTGTATGTATTGTTGTATGTCGGTTTGGTTATTCTTTTCACGTCATAACATTATTTTAATGTGAAAATGAAGAAGATACAATATGTAATTTGTAGGGAGAAATGCGTCTAGTGGTGTCTCAATAGTTTTCTAGACACACTAAAAGAATTATGACAAAGTATGACAAATTCCCTTTTGTCCAAATTTAATACAAAATACAACTTATCTCGTTATTGAAGGAATCAATTGGTACAAAACTTTAAAAAAAGAATGTTGTCTTGTAAGCCAACCTCATCAAATAATATTAAATCTTCTTAATTTTAGTGTCTATACTTTCATTCAAGCACATGAAAGAAATTTCTTAAAATCATTATTTTGTGTTATGTAATTTATATTTTATCTCATTAAAATATAACTAAAATAAATAAATTAAAAAACATATAAATTTGAAAAAAGTTGATAAAAAAATAATAAGCTAATTTTCCTATTTTATTAAAAAAATTGTATGACCTTTATTTTATTATAAATTTTTAAAATAAAAACGATAATCTTCTCTAAAAGAATAGTCATGTATACTTTGTTTTATCTATTATAATAATAATAATAATAATAATAATAATAATAATAATAAAAATAATAATAATAATAATAATAATAATAATAATAATAATAATAATAATAATAATAATAATAATATGTGTCATATGCTTTCTAAAATAGTATATAAACTATAGAATAATTGTTACTCATAATGAAGTTGAATCACCTTTTTTTAACCATATTTCAAATTTAACTTAAAGAATGAATATTAAAAAAGAATATAATTTATTAAAAAATAAATGTAAATAAATATTTTGATTTAATTGATGAACTCAAACTTATTAAGAATTTGTTGGCTACTAAAATCAAAAGTAAATAATACTATCGCATAAAATTGTTTCAAAATTAATAATTACTCCATAATAACTAATTTTTTATTCTTCTTAAAATCATGTGGGATTAATTATCTAATGACCATTTGAATAATAAATGTATTAAAATATCAATCTTAAAACTTTTTTATAGTGTGTTATATTTGAGTAGAAGAACTAAAAGTTTATATGAATCTTGTATGTATTGTTGTATGTCGGTTTGGTTATTCTTTTCACGTCACAACATTGTTTTAATGTGAAAATGAAGAAGATACAAGTTGTAATTTGTAAGGAGAAATGCATCTAGTGGTGTCTCAATAGTTTTCTAGACACGCTAAAAGAATTATGACAAAGTATGACAAATTCCCTTTTGTCCAAATTTAATACAAAATACAACTTATCTCGTTATTGAAGGAATCAATTGGTACAAAACTTTAAAAAAGGATGTTGTCTTGTAAGCCAACCTCATCAAATAATATTAAATCTTCTTAATTTTAGTGTCTATACTTTCATTCAAGCACATGAAAGAAATTTCTTAAAATCATTATTTTGTGTTATGTAATTTATATTTTATCTAATTAAAATATAACTAAAATAAATAAATTAAAAAACATATAAATTTGAAAAAAGTTGATAAAATAATAATAAGCTAAAGTAGGTAAAAAAATATAAATATATTTTATTAGGAATAAATGTCAGAGTATTATGTGATATTGATATATTAAGATTAAATTAAATTAAATTAATATCAATGCTAAAAGAATCGACCTATTTATATTGAATTTAGATAAAATTTGATGTAATGAAAGAAATAATTGAAGAATGACATTATATTTTTTATTTTATACATGAAAGATAGTAAAGTAGGAGACACGTCCGTTGCTAAAGGAGACAAGTTTTGTCTCAAACAATGCCCCACTACGCATCTTAAAAAAAGAAGAGATGCATAAGGTTCCATATGCTTCAGTTGTGGGAAGTCTTATGTATGCTTAAGTTTGCACCCGTCCCGACTTAGCATTCATTGTAAGAGTTCTTGGCAGATATCTATGCAACCCTGGTATGTAACACTAGATAGTAGGTGTAATGTGCTACCTGAAGAGAACAAGAGACTTCATGCTCACTTATAGAAAGTCATTGGGTATTCTGACTCAGATTTTAAAAATACATGTAAAATAAAGTTATTACGGTTAAATAAAAAATTGAATGCCTATTTTTACTATGCAACTCTAACCTCCACCAAATAATATTTTTAGTTTAAAAAAATCATAAATTTTCAATCACGTCGGCTATAAAATATAAGTAAAAATGTATGATATTGAACAATATAATATTTATTTACGAGGAAAAATACAGTATTTATTCAAATATTTTTATATTGATTCAAATATATAAGTAATGTCATTCCAAAATTAATATTTATATACGTGAAAAAACACATCATTGATTAATTTATTTATATATACATGAAAAAAATTATTTTTATAAACGAAAACTACTTTAATTTTTCTAAGTACTGTATAATATTAATTTATCAATAATTTTTTTACATAAGTGAAAAAATTATTTAAAAAAAATATTATTGTTTTAAACGGAACAACTTTATTAAAATATTAAAACAATTATAACATGAACATAAAGTTATTGATCAAAATATTGAATAATAATGACAAAAATTTTACTATTGATTCTGGTATTTTTATAAATAACGTCAAAATAAAAATAATATTTATATAAATAATAATATACTGTTGATTCTAATATTTCGTATATGAAATTAACTATAGGCATTAATTTATTATGTCTTTTTAATTGAATAATTTAATTTTTCTAAAATCATTTTTATTATATTTTAAAAAAATACGCATACCATATCAATATCCGTGTGAACGTATAAATATCTCACTAATTGACAATAAAAGAGATGAGATTAAATTTGAATTTCTATACTAATATTAAAATTAGATGAGAATCAGTCTTAAGGTGACTTCATTTTAATAATACAATTATAAATATTATATTAATTGCTTTATATTAATACATTAATTTTTTTGTTATGAAATAAAGTAGGTAAAAAATATAAATATATTTTATTAGGAATAAATGTCAGAGTATTATGTGATATTGATATATTAACCTCTCTTCTATTTTATTTTTTAGATTAAATTAATATCAAGGCTAAAAGAATTGACCTATTTATATTGAATTTAGATAAAATTTGATGTAATGAAAGAAATAATTGAAGAATGACACTATATTTTTTATTTAATACATGAAAGATAGTAAACAAGGAGACACGTCCGTTGCTAAAGGAGACAAGTTTTGTCTCAAACAATGCGCCACTACGGATCTTAAAAAAAGGAAGAGAAGCATAAGGTTCCATATGCTTCAGTTAAGCGAAGTCTTATGTATGCTTAAGTTTGCACCTGTCCCGACTTAGCATACATTGTATGAGTGTTTCACCCTAAAATTTGCTCAACCTACTTCACTTGGTTTATGTTTCAATTACATTAGCATTTGCATATAGACTCATGTACATAGTCTAATCATCTGCATAGCATAGCATAGCAAATCATCCAACAAGGGACCAAATACTATTCTTATCTCTATGAGCCTATCAAGAGGTTACTATGCAAATTCAATCTTATCCAAGTCATCATAAAGAAATTGAAATCTAAGAAGTCAGTGGATCAAGCAGTGAGTCTCTCTCCTATCTTGAGGGTATATGAAGATCATCAAATAAGTTGTGAGTTGTGAATTGAGCATGGAGGGTATATAGACATCATAGAGGACATGGGGAGTCATTTTGAAAGTGAGACAAGTCATTGATGTGATCACAAGAGCTGCAGTTGAAGACAGTCAACTAGGGTTTCATCTGGGTCAACCCTAGGTCAAATGACTGATTGAAAGGCATCAAGGTCTATTTGAGAGATGTGGGGTTCATCATTTAACATATAGATAAGTATGTGGTGTTGTGCCAAGAATAAATCAAGAGAAATCAAGAAGAAGAGGAGTTTCTAAATTAGGGTTTCTGTGTAAAATCCCCTGATTTAGGGCAAATTTCCAAGCAAGATAATTCAACATGCAAGCTTCAAATGGATCCTTGGCCAACATGAAACTTGTAGAGGATCTCAAGACCTTTAATTTGAGTGATGGAAGACATTAAGGAGATTTATAGAACTCAAGTTATGGTCCTTGCAAGTTACAGGTCATCTGGGGCCTCTGAAATTTTGTCTGTGAAAGTTACTTGTCTTCCAAGCAACTTTTACCCCTCAAGGAGATTTCAAATGAATTTCTGGTCAACATAAGAGTTGTTCCTCATTGTCTAGCTTTCTAGAAAGGTATGGTATGCCTTCATCTGATTTGTGGAACTCTACTTATGATCTTGGCAAGCAAAGGGTATTTTGGTCATTTGAGAATTACAGGTCATTTCAAGCCTATGCCCAAAACTCATACAAGGAAGCTTCAAATGAAAAACTTCACAACATCAAACTTGCTCCAAATGACATTTTGAGTCTAGAAAAGTGATCATGAAAGTTGGGAAATGTTCATAGCTCAAGGTTCCAAATTTGGTCATTTAAAAGTGAATTTAATGAATAAAAGTGACCTAAAATTGAGATTTTTCATAACATGGCCAAATGGGATGAAATTATAGGTCATTTTGATTGGAAAAAATGTTTTAAGAACACTGGAAAAAGTATATTTTTGAGTTTAGGGCAAAGTTTGAGAGATACCATTGGTTACTTATGTATGAAGTTAACATATCCAAAATTCAAGGAAAGTGTGCACAAGAAGTTTCTACCAAGTTCTAGAGTGTTCTATGATCATCTATATATTGGGTAGAGTGGCTTCATTCAAGGGTTGGTGATTCATTTTGTTCAAAACACATAGTTATACCTCATTCTTCAATTGTGCAAATTCATCCCAAACTCTATCAAATCTTCATCATTCTCCACAATTCTTGATCCTATCATCATCTACCTCCATCATAGATCAAGTTTCTATCAATATCTGATTGAATTGAAGCTGAATTCGTGTGCTACCAACTTCATCATCCAAAGTGCAAGAAGATTGTGATTGCAAGATTAAGGACATTTGAGCAGGTGCTATTGCTTACAGAACCAAGAATCAAGTTTGTGGAGCAAGTCCAAAGCATTGCAAGCTTCAGATCCAAGGATTTCTACCTCTGTTTTCATCTTTAAACCAGGTTGGTAATCTCATCGAATTAGCAGGATTTAGTTATAATAATGTAGAATCTTTAGGTTAGAATTGTTAGGTTAGGTTAGAGGATCATTTCCATAAGGTTTGAGAAGGTTTCATGGAAGTTAATGACAGACCCTAGAATCTTTGAGGATCAAGATCAGTTTGGATATTGAGTTTTAATTAGCATGAAATAGCTTGTTGAAACCAGTGTGATGTCGTGATCATGATAGTACCATTAGGAGCAAGAATTGCAAAGATTGATCACAGTGAAAACAATTGGAACCAGAGGTTTCTACTTATCGCGTTTGGAGTTCTAGGGGGTTTCAGGGAGAGATATTGATATGACTGGATTCCTGGGAGAAAGTAGAGCAATTTTGGTTCTTATAGTTTGGGATTTCACGGAGAATTGAGTGAGAAAGGATGAGCTGAAGTTTCATGCATGGACTCTGGTTCTAGGTTGAAACCCTAGCATTTTGGAGAAGATAATGTTTTGACCGTGGGATTAGACTGAAACATTGACTTGGAATGTTGATCTAACGGCTGCAATTTGAAATTGAAATGGAGGGAAAGACTGAGTGTGATGAAAACGCTGCGTTTCATTAATAGAAATGCCTGGGCTTTAGTCCCAATTGATATTCACACCACCGCTTGCAAGGCCCAATGTAAAATGAACTGATATTATTTCTAATTGCACCGTTTTTTGTTTTTTTTCTTCCTTTGAGTTTTCTGTTTAACTGGGCCCAGACGCGCTTTGCTATGCGCGCCCCCCAGTCTGGGCCCATCCTCTTGTTTTAACTGAAATAATTGATAATTGCACCCCTAACTCAATTTAACTCATTTTAATTTCCTTCAATTTTTGTTAATTCTTGAAAAAATCATAACAAATGAAAAATTGCACATTTTTAAATGGTTGTTTTTGCATCTTTTTCATATTTTTGTTAAGAAAATTTTCACATAATAAAATTAGCATTTCATTTTATTTTTGTATTTTTAGTATATTTTTCTTTTAAATAGGTTTTGAATAATGTTTAGTTTAATGCATGATATTGTTGATTTTAGTTTAGTTAGATGCTTTTACATTTTGGACCCATTCTTTTTAGGGTGATTAACTTAGGACTTTAGCTTCCTCATAGGATTTAATTCATAATTTTAGGATTTAATTTTAGATGATTTGTTTAGGTGTGATTAGGAGAATCAAAACTAGGGTTTAGGTGTGACATAGGTGTAGTAAATCATTTCTTTTAGGAGTTGTAGTTTGAATTTTGGGGTATGGGACTATAGGGGTATTAGGGGTAGATAATAGATCCCTTAGAAAATGTTAGGCTTCCCCTATTCTACTATTACTATTAGTATATTGCTTGTACTTTCTTGATTGTGTGGTGTGCCCTCTCTAGGGTTATTATTTGACTGTGTGGGGTATTGGGTTTGCTTGGGGTTTGGGTTTGAGCTGAAGACTGTGCTGATCAGGCCATTGAAGACAGAGAATGAAGACCAATTTCCAGAGTTGGTGAAAAGTGTCTCTTGCTGGCAGTTGTTGAGGTTATAGGATCTAGGAGTTAGGTAGAGCTCTAGAGTAGAAAACTTGCTTCATAAACATGGAAGGTCTTGTTTGCCTCCATTCTTTCTCTATGATTCAAAGTCTCTTTTAAATATCCACCTCCTTCCTTTGGAAGGATTAGTGAATGTATTTAAAAGATAAAACTTTTGAGAGAAAACTGTCTGTATCATGTTAACAGTCAGTAGGCCACCCTTGGTAGGCAATTGACTGCTTAACATCTTATTCATCTGGTTGACTGCTGATCATCTTGGAGAATGAAACTTGAAGAAAAGCCATTGAAAGATTGAAGATAGAGACCTTGCTTGAAGGCTTGAAGATGAAGACTGATGCTTGCTTGAAGCTTGTAGATGGTTGAAGATGACTTGAAGACAGATGTTGATGAAGACTGCTTTTGCTGTTTATTTCAGCTGTTTAATTTTTGATGTATTGTGTGAATTTCCCTGACTGTATTGTTTGCCATTAACCTGTTAGGTTGAAAGCGAACCATGTTCACTTTTGCCTGTTGTTTTCTAGGTTCGAGGTTGAGTGGGACTCCCTTGCCTCGCTTGTATTGCTGCATCCATGCATTTTACTGCTTTATTGTATATATGCTATTGTTTCTGTTTCCGTTTATCCCTTAGGATCTCTGTTTCTCTCTGCGCAAGAGAGGAGCATGATAGACATTAGGTCTTAACCCATGCATGATAACATTAGGTTAGTTTGATTCCCTTTTAAACCATAGGATAGAGTTCTGTCTCTTCTTTCTCAAAAACAAACAGAAAAACACAATAAATATTTCAAACACAATAAAAGACACTTCTTCCGTAAAAGAATGTGAACTCATCAAAACGTCATTTTTATCCGCTTGGACCAATAATCAGAAAAGCCTTTTTTCAGAAGGAATAAAAACAATCAAAACAGACTTGTGTCGTACGTGGCCCGAACTACGTTTGCTCTGATCTTTCATGCTGTATGAAAGTACGTAGGCATAGGATGCGATATCCTAGCGAGCAACCTTCCCCTCCTTTCCTGTAGGTAGGCGAACTACGTTGACTCTGATTTCTCGTTTCAGACGGGAATACGTAGGCATAAAGTGCGATACTTTGCCGAGTCATTTTATTTTCCTTTAACCCCAGACCTGTAGAGTAGATAGAATAACAATCCGTACCAGAAAACAAGCGTGGATCCCGTCGAGTACGACGGACGTGAGGGGTGCTAATACCTTCCCCTTGCGTAACCGACTCCCGAATCCAGGATTTGGTTGCGATGACCATTCCTTCCTTGTGTTGCGGTAGGTTTACCTCGAGCGTTTCCTTTCCCTCCGTTGGGATAAATAACGCGCGGTGGCGACTCTTCTGTTCAGCCGGCGTCGATTTCTGCAGTAGCGACAGCTGGCGAATCTGCTGGGGATCCAACGTCCCCTGGCTGCTAAGGACTGCGATAGTTCCTTATGCATTTGGGATCCAACGTCCCTCAAGCGAGTCAATCCTAACGCTTGTTTTCCCGTCGAGGATTTTGTATGGATTTATATTTCTGGCATTTACTTTCAGCATTATATTATTGTTATTATTGCTGTATTGGGTTGTGACGGGTGTTCTATGATGGAGAGATAAGCCGGACCTGGGCTTGAGTGCACTTAGAATTAGAGTAGAAAGTAGTGGGCGCGTTCCGGCTTTGCTTGCATTAGTGTCCCACAAAATCTACACTCGGACGAGGTTCTTCTAGTTGACTTCTTTTTCTACCCTTTGGGTCGAAGGGGTTGTTGGTCAGTCGAATTGTCGACTCCGGGAACCGATCATTTAGAAGTTGGCTAAGTGAGGCCTCCTCAGGAATTGATGATGCTTTCTAAAATAGTATATACACTATAGAATAATTGTTACTCTTAATGAAGTTGAATCACCCTTTTTTTAACCATATTTCAAATATAATTTAAAGAATGAATATTAAAAAAGAATATAATTTATTAAAAAATAAATTTAAATACATATTTTGATTTAATTGATGAACTCAAACTTATTAAGAATTTGTTGGCCACTAAAATCAAAAGTAAATAAGACTATGGCATAAAATTGTTTCAAAATTAATAATTACTCCATAATATCTAATTTTTAATTCTTCTTAAAATCATGTGGGATTAATTATCTAATGACCATTTGAATAATAAATGTATTAAAGTATCAATCTTAAAACTTTTATATAGTGTGTTATATTTGAGTAGAAGAACTAAAAGTTTATATGAATCTTGTATGTATTGTTGTATGTCGGTTTGGTTATTCTTTTCACGTCATAACATTATTTTAATGTGAAAATGAAGAAGATACAATATGTAATTTGTAGGGAGAAATGCGTCTAGTGGTGTCTCAATAGTTTTCTAGACACACTAAAAGAATTATGACAAAGTATGACAAATTCCCTTTTGTCCAAATTTAATACAAAATACAACTTATCTCGTTATTGAAGGAATCAATTGGTACAAAACTTTAAAAAAAGGATGTTGTCTTGTAAGCCAACCTCATCAAATAATATTAAATCTTCTTAATTTTAGTGTCTATACTTTCATTCAAGCACATGAAAGAAATTTCTTTAAATCATTATTTTGTGTTATGTAATTTATATTTTATCTCATTAAAATATAACTAAAATAAATAAATTAAAAAAGATATAAATTTGAAAAAAGTTGATAAAAAAATAATAAGCTAATTTTCCTATTTTATTAAAAAACTGTATGACCTTTATTTTATTATAATCTTTTAAAATAAAAACGATAATCTTCTCTAAAAGAATAGTCATGTATACTTTGTTTTATCTATTATAATAATAATAATAATAATAATAATAATAATAATAATAATAATAATAATAATAATAATAATAATAATAATAGTAATAATAATAATATGTGATATTTTATTAGGAATAAATGTCAGAGTATTATGTCAGAGTATTATGTGATATTGATATATTAACCTCTCTTCTATTTTATTTTTTAGATTAAATTAATATCAAGGCTAAAAGAATTGACCTATTTATATTGAATTTAGATAAAATTTGATGTAATGAAAGAAATAATTGAAGAATGACACTATATTTTTTATTTAATACATCAAAGATAGTAAACAAGGAGACACGTCCGTTGCTAAAGGAGACAAGTTTTGTCTCAAACAATGCGCCACTACGGATCTTAAAAAAAGGAAGAGAAGCATAAGCTTCCATATGCTTCAGTTGTGCGAAGTCTTATGTAGGCTTAAGTTTGCACCCGTCCCGACTTAGCATACATTGTATGAGTTCTTGGCAGATATCTAAGCAACCCTGGTATGTAACACTAGATAGTACGTGTAATGTGCTACCTGAAGAGAACAAGAGACTTCATGCTCACTTATAGAAAGTCATTGGGTATTCTGACTAAGATTTTAAAAATAAATGTAAAATATAGTTATTACAGTTAAATAAAAAATAGAATGTCTATTTTTACTATGCAACTCTAACCTCCACCAAATAATACTTTTAGTTTAAAAAAATCATAAACTTTCAATCACGTCGGCCTATAAAATATAAGTAAAAATGTATGTTATTGAACAATATAATATTTACTTACGAGGAAAAATACATTATTGATTCAAATATTTTTATATTGATTCAAATATATTAGTAATGCCATTCCAAAATTAATATTTATATACGTGAAAAAACACATCATTGATTAATTTATTTATATATACATGAAAAAAAAATTATTTTTATAAACGAAAACTACTTTAATTTTTCTAAGTTCTGTATAATATTAATTTATCAATAATTTTTTTACATATGTGAAAAAATTATTTAAAAAAAAATTTATATTGTTATAAACGGAACAACTTTATTAAAACATTAAAACAATTATAACATGAACATAAAGTTATTGATCAAAATATTGAATAATAATGACAAAAATTTTACTATTGATTCTGGTATTTTTATAAATAACGTCAAAATAAAAATAATATTTATATAAATAATAATATACTTTTGATTCTAATATTTTGTATATGAAATTAACTATAGGCATTAATTTATTATGTCTTTTTAATTGAATAATTTAATTTTTTTAAAATCAATTTTATTATATTTTTAAAAAATACACATACTATATCAATATCCGTGTGAACGTATAAATATCTCACTAATTGACAATAAAAGAGATGAGATTAAATTTTAAATTTCTATACTAATATTAAAATTAGATGAAAATCAGTCTTAAGGGACTTCATTTTGATAATTCAATTATAAATATTATATTAATTGCTTTATATTAATACATTAATTTTTTTATTATGAAATAAAGTAGGTAAAAAATATAAATATATTTTATTAGGAATAAATGTCAGAGTATTATGTGATATTGATATATTAACCTCTCTTCTATTTTATTTTTTAGATTAAATTAATATCAAGGCTAAAAGAATTGACCTATTTATATTGAATTTAGGTAAAATTTGATGTAATGAAAGAAATAATTGAAGAATGATACTATATTTTTTATTTAATACATGAATGATAGTAAACCAGGAGACACGTCCGTTGCTAAAGGAGACAAGTTTTGTCTCAAACAATGCCTTACGACGGATCTTAAAAAAAGGAAGAGATGCATAAGGTTCCATATGCTTCAGTTGTTGGAAGTCTTATGTATGCTTAAGTTTGCACCCGTCCCGACTTAGCATACATTGTAATAGTTCTTGGCAGATATCTAAGCAACCCTGGTATGTAACACTAGATAGTACGTGTAATGTGCTACCTGAAGAGAACAAGAGACTTCATGCTCACTTATAGAAAGTCATTGGGTATTCTGACTCATTTTAAAAATAAATGTAAAATAAAGTTATTACAGTTAAATAAAAAATGGAATGTATATTTTTACTATGCAACTCTAACCTTCACCAAATAATATTTTTTGTTTAAAAAATCATAAATTTTCAATCACGTCGGCCTATAAAATAGAAGTAAAAATGTATCTTACTGAACAATATAATATTTACTTACGAGGAAAAATACATTATTGATTCAAATATTTTTATATTGATTCAAATATATTAGTAATGTCATTCCATAATTAATATTTATATACGTGAAAAAACACGTCATTGATAAATTCATTTATATATACATGAAAAAAAATTATTTTTATAAACGGAAACTACTTTAATTGTTCTAAGTGCTATATAATATTAATTTATCAATAATTTTTTTACATATTTGAAAAAATTATTTTAAAAAATTATTATTGTTATAAACGGAACAACTTTATTAAAACATTAAAACAATTATAAAATGAACATCAAGTTATTGATCAAAATATTGAATAATAATGACAAAAATTTTATTATTGATTCTGGTATTTTTATAAATAACGTCAAAATAAAAATAGTATTTATATAAATAATAATATATTGTTGATTCTAATATTTTGTATATGAAATTAACTATAGGAATTAATTTATTATGTCTTTTTAATTGAATAATTTAATTTTTTTAAAATCATTTTTATTATATTTGAAAAAAATACGCATACCATATCAATATCCGTGTGAACGTATAAATATCTCACTAATTGACAATAAAAGAGATGAGATTAAATTTGAATTTCTATACTAATATTAAAATTAGATGAAAATTAGTCTTAAGGTGACTTCATTATAATAATTCAATTATAAATATTATATTAATTGCTTTATATTAATACATTAATTTTTTTGTTATGAAATAAAGTAGGTAAAAAATATAAATATATTTTATTAGGAATAAATGTCAGAGTATTATGTGATATTGATATATTAACCTCTCTTCTATTTTATTTTTTAGATTAAATAAATGTAAGGTTAAAAGAATTGACCTATTTATATTGAATTTAGATAAAATTTGACGTAATATAAGAAATAATTGAAGAATTGTTAGTGCAAAGGTGAATAAATGATGAACAAAGGAAATATTCTATTAAGAATGACGACTACAAAACATGATAAAAGTTACCATGATTGTCACCCTATTTATAAGCTAAAACTAGGGTTACTAGAATAAGATAAAATACTAAAATACCCTCTAACAAACTTAGGGGCTAAGGAAAATAGTACAACTAAATAAATATGAATTACTATTAATATTCTAATAAGAATGACATTATATTTTTTATTTTATACATGAAAGATAGTAAACCAGGAGACACGTCCGTGGCTAAAGGAGACAAGTTTTGTCTCAAACAATGCCCCACTACGGATCTTAAAAAAAGGAAGAGATGCATAAGGTTCCACATGCTTCAGTTGTGGGAAGTCTTATGTTTGCTTAAGTTTGCACCCGACTTAGCATTCATTGTAAGAGTTCTTGGCAGATATCTATGCAACCCTGGTATGTAATGCTAGATAGTACGTGTAATGTGCTACGTGAAGAGAACAAGAGACTTCATGCTCACTTATAGAAAGTCATTGGGTATTCTGACTCAGATTTTAAAAATAAATGTAAATTAAGTTATTACGGTTAAATAAAAAATGGAATGTCTATTTTCACTATGCAACTCTAACCTCCACCAAATAATATTTTTAGTTTAAAAAAATCATAAATTTTCAATCACGTCGGCCTATAAAATATAAGTGAAAATGTATGTTATTGAACAATATAATATTTACTTACGAGGAAAAATACATTATTGATTCAAATATTTTTATATTGATTCAAATATATTAGTAATGCCATTCCAAAATTAATATTTATATACGTGAAAAAAACACATCATTGATTAATTTATTTATATATACATGAAATAAAATTATTTTTATAAACGGAAACTACTTTAATTGTTCTAAGTATTGTATAATATTTATCAATAATTTTTTTACATAAGTGAAAAAATTATTTTAAAAAAATATTATTGTTATAAACGGAACAACTTTATTAAAACATTAAAACAATTATAACATGAACATAAAGTTATTGATCAAAATTTGAATAATAATGACAAAAGTTTTACTATTGATTCTGGTATTTTTATAAATAACGTCAAAATAAAAATAATATTTATATAAATAATAATATACTGTTGATTCTAATATTTTGTATATGAAATTAACTATAGGCATTAATTTATTATGTCTTTTTAATTGAATAATTTAATTTTTCTAAAATCATTTTTATTATATTTTAAAAAAATACGCATACCATATCAATATCCGTGTGAACGTATAAATATCTCACTAATTGACAATAAAAGAGATGAGATTAAATTTGAATTTCTATACTAATATTAAAATTAGATGAGAATCAGTCTTAAGGTGACTTCATTTTAATAATACAATTATAAATATTATATTAATTGCTTTATATTAATACATTAATTTTTTTGTTATGAAATAAAGTAGGTAAAAAATATAAATATATTTTATTAGGAATAAATGTCAGAGTATTATGTGATATTGATATATTAACCTCTCTTCTATTTTATTTTTTAGATTAAATTAATATCAAGGCTAAAAGAATTGACCTATTTATATTGAATTTAGATAAAATTTGATGTAATGAAAGAAATAATTGAAGAATGACACTATATTTTTTATTTAATACATGAAAGATAGTAAACAAGGAGACACGTCCGTTGCTAAAGGAGACAAGTTTTGTCTCAAACAATGCGCCACTACGGATCTTAAAAAAAGGAAGAGAAGCATAAGGTTCCATATGCTTCAGTTAAGCGAAGTCTTATGTATGCTTAAGTTTGCACCTGTCCCGACTTAGCATACATTTTATGAGTGTTGCACCCTAAAATTTGCTCAACCTACTTCACTTGGTTTATGTTTCAATTACATTAGCATTTGCATATAGAGTCATGTACATAGTCTAATCATCTACATAGCATAGCATAGAAAATCATCCAACAAGGGACCAAGTACTATTCTTATCTCTATGAGCCTATCAAGAGGTTACTATTCAAATTCAATCTTATCCAAGTCATCAGAAAGAAATTGAAATCTAAGAAGTCAGTGGATCAAGCAGTGGGTCTCTCTCCTATCTTGGGGGTATATGAAGATCATCAAAGAAGTTGTGAGTTGTGAATTGAGCATGGAGGGTATATAGACATCATAGAGGACATGGGGAGTCATTTTGAAAGTGAGACAAGTCATTGATGTGATCACAAGAGCTGCAGTTGAAGACAGTCAACTAGGGTTTCATCTGGGTCAACCCTGGGTCAACCCTAGGTCAAATGACTGATTGAAAGGCATCAAGGTCTATTTGAGAGATGTGGGGTTAATCATTTGACATATAGATAAGGATGTGGTGTTGTGCCAAGAAGAAATCAAGAGAAATCAAGAAGAAGAGGAGTTTCTAAATTAGGGTTTCTGTGTAAAATCCCCTGATTTAGGGCAAATTTCCAAGCAAGATAATTCAACATGCAAGCTTCAAATGGATCCTTGGCCAACATGAAACTTGTAGAGGATCTCAAGCCCTTTAATTTGAGTGGTGGAAGACATTAAGAAGATTTATAGAACTCAAGTTATGGTCCTTGCAAGTTACAGGTCATCTGGGGCCTCTGAAATTTTGTCTGTGAAAGTTACTTGTCTTCCAAGCAACTTTTACCCCTCAAGGAGATTTCAAATGAATTTATGGTCAACATAAGAGTTGTTCCTCATTGTCTAGCTTTCTAGAAAGGTATGGTATGCCTTCATCTGATTTGTGGAACTCTACTTATGATCTTGGCAAGCAAAGGGTATTTTGGTCATTTGAGAATTACAGGTCATTTCAAGCCTATGCCCAAAACTCATACAAGGAAGCTTCAAATGAAAAACTTCACAACATCAAACTTGCTCCAAATGACATTTTGAGTCTATAAAAGTGATCATGAAAGTTGGGAAATGTTCATAGCTCAAGGTTCCAAATTTGGTCATTTAAAAGTGAATTTAATGAATAAAAGTGACCTAAAATTGAGATTTTTCATAACATGGCCAAATGGGATGAAATTATAGGTCATTTTGATTGGAAAAAATGTTTTAAGAACATTGGCAAAAGTAGATTTTTGAGTTTAGGGCAAAGTTTGAGAGATACCATTGGTTACTTATGTATGAAGTTAACATATCCAAAATTCAAGGAAAGTGTGCACAAGAAGTTTCTACCAAGTTCTAGAGTGTTCTATGATCATCTATATATTGGGTAGAGTGGCTTCATTCAAGGGTTGGTGATTCATTTTGTTCAAAACACATAGTTATACCTCATTCTTCAATTGTGCAAATTCATCCCAAACTCTATCAAATCTTCATCATTCTCCACAATTCTTGATCCTATCATCATCTACCTCCATCATAGATCAAGTTTCTATCAATATCTGATTGAATTGAAGCTGAATTCGTGTGCTACCAACTTCATCATCCAAAGTGCAAGAAGATTGTGATTGCAAGATTAAGGACATTTGAGCAGTTGCTATTGCTTACAGAACCAAGAATCAAGTTTGTGGAGCAAGTCCAAAGCATTGCAAGCTTCAGATCCAAGGATTTCTACCTCTGTTTTCATCTTTAAACCAGGTTGGTAATCTCATCGAATTAGCATGATTTAGTTATAATAACGTAGAATCTTTAGGTTAGAATTGTTAGGTTAGGTTAGAGGATCATTTCCATAAGGTTTGAGAAGGTTTCGTGGAAGTTAATGACAGACCCTAGAATCTTTGAGGATCAAGATCAGTTTGGATATTGAGTTTTAATTAGCATGAAATAGCTTGTTGAAACCAGTGTGATGTCGTGAGCATGATAGTACCATTAGGAGCAAGAATTGCAAAGATTGATCACAGTGAAAACAATTGGAACCATAGGTTTCTACTTATCGGGTTTGGAGTTCTAGGGGGTTTCAGGGAGAGATATTGATATGACTGGATTCCTGGGAGAAAGTAGAGCAATTTTGGTTCTTATAGTTTGGGATTTCATGGAGAATTGAGTGAGAACGAATGAGCTGAAGTTTCATGCATGGACTCTGGTTCTAGGTTGAAACCCTAGCATTTTGGAGAAGATAATGTTTTGACCGTGGGATTAGACTGAAACATTGACTTGGAATGTTGATCTAACGGCTGCAATTTGAAATTGAAATGGAGGGAAAGACTGAGTGTGATGAAAACGATGCGTTTCATTAATAGAAATGCCTGGGCTTTAGTCCCAATTGATATTCACACCACCGCTTGCAAGGCCCAATGTAAAATGAACTGATATTATTTCTAATTGCACCGTTTTTTGTTTTTTTTCTTCCTTTGAGTTTTCTGTTTAACTGGGCCCAGACGCGCTTTGCTATGCGCGCCCCCCAGTCTGGGCCCATCCTCTTGTTTTAACTGAAATAATTGATAATTGCACCCCTAACTCAATTTAACTCATTTTAATTTCCTTCAATTTTTGTTAATTCTTGAAAAAATCATAACAAATGAAAAATTGCACATTTTTAAATGGTTGTTTTTGCATCTTTTTCATATTTTTGTTAAGAAAATTTTCACATAATAAAATTAGCATTTCATTTTATTTTTGTATTTTTAGTATATTTTTCTTTTAAATAGGTTTTGAATAATGTTTAGTTTAATGCATGATATTGTTGATTTTAGTTTAGTTAGATGCTTTTACATTTTGGACCCATTCTTTTTAGGGTGATTAACTTAGGACTTTAGCTTCCTCATAGGATTTAATTTATAATTTTAGGATTTAATTTTAGATGATTTGTTTAGGTGTGATTAGGAGAATCAAAACTAGGGTTTAGGTGTGACATAGGTGTAGTAAATCATTTCTTTTAGGAGTTGTAGTTTGAATTTTGGGGTATGGGACTATAGGGGTATTAGGGGTAGATAATAGATCCCTTAGAAAATGTTAGGCTTCCCCTATTCTACTATTACTATTAGTATATTGCTTGTACTTTCTTGATTGTGTGGTGTGCCCTCTCTAGGGTTATTATTTGACTGTGTGGGGTATTGGGTTTGCTTGGGGTTTGGGTTTGAGCTGAAGACTGTGCTGATCAGGCCATTGAAGACAGAGAATGAAGACCAATTTCCAGAGTTGGTGAAAAGTGTCTCTTGCTGGCAGCTGTTGAGGTTATAGGATCTAGGAGTTAGGTAGAGCTCTAGAGTAGAAAACTTGCTTCATAAACATGGAAGGTCTTGTTTGCCTCCATTCTTTCTCTATGATTCAAAGTCTCTTTTAAATATCCACCTCCTTCCTTTGGAAGGATTGGTGAATGTATTTAAAAGATAGAACTTTTGAGAGAAAACTGTCTGTATCATGTTAATAGTCAGTAGGCCACCCTTGGTAGGCAATTGACTGCTTAACATCTTATTCATCTGGTTGACTGCTGATCATCTTGGAGAATGAAACTTGAAGAAAAGCCATTGAAAGATTGAAGATAGAGACCTTGCTTGAAGGCTTGAAGATGAAGACTGATGCTTGCTTGAAGCTTGTAGATGGTTGAAGATGACTTGAAGACAGATGTTGATGAAGACTGCTTTTGCTGCTTTTGCTGTTTATTTCAGCTGTTTAATTTTTGATGTATTGTGTGAATTTCCCTGACTGTATTGTTTGCCATTAACCTGTTAGGTTGAAAGCGAACCTTGTTCACTTTTGCCAGTTGTTTTCTAGGTTCGAGGTTGAGTGGGACTCCCTTGCCTCGCTTGTATTGCTGCATCCATGCATTTTACTGCTTTATTGTATATATGCTATTGTTTCTTTTTCCGTTTATCCCTTAGGATCTCTGTTTCTCTCTGCGCAAGAGAGGAGCATGATAGACATTAGGTCTTAACCCATGCATGATAACATTAGGTTAGTTTGATTCCCTTTTAAACCATAGGATAGAGTTCTGTCTCTTCTTTCTCAAAAACAAACAGAAAAACACAATAAATATTTCAAACACAATAAAAGACACTTCTTCCGTAAAAGAATGTGAACTCATCAAAACGTCATTTTTGTCCGCTTGGACCAATAATCAAAAAAGCCTTTTTTCAGAAGGAATAAAAACAATCAAAACAGACTTGTGTCGTACGTGGCCCGAACTACGTTTGCTCTGATCTTTCATGCTGTATGAAAGTACGTAGGCATAGGATGCGATATCCTAGCGAGCAACCTTCCCCTCCTTTCCCGTAGGTAGGCGAACTACGTTGACTCTGATTTCTCGTTTCAGACGGGAATACGTAGGCATAAAGTGCGATACTTTGCCGAGTCATTTTATTTTCCTTTAACCCCAGACCTGTAGAGTAGATAGAATAACAATCCGTACCAGAAAACAAGCGTGGATCCCGTCGAGTACGACGGACGTGAGGGGTGCTAATACCTTCCCCTTGGTAACCGACTCCCGAATCCAGGATTTGGTTGCGATGACCATTCCTTCCCTGTGTTGCGGTAGGTTTACCTCGAGCGTTTCCTTTCCCTCCGTTGGGATAAATAACGCGCGGTGGCGACTCTTCTGTTTAGCCGGCGTCGATTTTTGCAGTAGCGACAGCTGGCGACTCTGCTGGGGATCCAACGTCCCCTGGCTGCTAAGGACTGCGATAGTTCCTTATGCATTTGGGATCCAACGTCCCTCAAGCGAGTCAATCCTAACGCTTGTTTTCCCGTCGAGGATTTTGTATGGATTTATATTTCTGGCATTTACTTTCAGCATTATATTATTGTTATTATTGCTGTATTGGGTTGTGACGGGTGTTCTATGATGGAGAGATAAGCCGGACCTGGGCTTGAGTGCACTTAGAATTAGAGTAGAAAGTAGTGGGCGCGTGCCGACTTTGCTTGCATTAGTGTCCCACAAAATCTACACTCGGACGAGGTTCTTCTAGTTGACTTCTTTTTCTACCCTTTGGGTCGAAGGGGTTGTTGGTCAGTCGAATTGTCGACTCCGGGAACCGATCATTTGGAAGTTGGCTAAGTGAGGCCTCCTCAGGAATTGATGATGCCATTCCTTCTGGGAATCGTATTATCAACCCTGAAAGTCTGTGACGCCGACGACCGCATAGGATGCCATACCATTGTCAGTTACTAGGACACCTACCTGTGAGAGGGTTTGGGGTTATGCAGGTAACTAGACCTCCAGATACCGGTTTGTTTCTTGATTTGAGATTCTGGGTATTTATGGACAGTTGAGAGGTCTATCAGAGACCTGTTGGAGTTATGATATGGGGTCTGTCAGAGACTAGTCAGAGTTATGATATGGGGGTCTATCAGAGACCAGTGTCAGAGCTTTGTATTGGGTCTATCTGAGACCAGGGTTTGAGGAATTCTGGAGGGTCTATCTGAGACTTTTGATATAGTTCAGGCTTCTCAGCCATGGCATTTGGTCCCTGTTGCATGTATTTGCATTGCATTGTTTGCATAACCATTATCATTGCATCCCATTAACGTGTGTCTGTGCTGCAGGTGCATTTGCATATTCCCTGGTTCTAGTGCCCGGACTTCTGCTTATTGATCATGGTTGGTTTGAGAAAGACAGTTGCGTATAAGTTGCCTACACCTGACATTACTCCCTTACTTGGTCTGATGTCCCTTGCTGATGAGGAGGTTAGGATAAGTTTCAGGATGAGTCATGGAAGATTGTTGAGACTGGTCTGCAAGCCAACTGCTGTTGAGACGAATGGGCTGTACACCTTGATGCAATTCTATGACCCTGCATTGAGATGTTTCACGTTTGCTGACTTTATTTTGGGGCCTACCATTGAAGAGTATGTGGAGTTTACTGAGCTACCAGTACAGAATAAGATTCCCTTTATTCACTCT
>OZ012738.1:400532836-400639294 GCA_963859935.3 Lathyrus sativus | reverse complement strand
ATGACCCAACACTAAAATAAAATTCTAATGCAGTAACTTCAAACGGAATTCTGGAATTTTGGGCTCCGAATCTGACTTCGACTCAAACTCGAAAGTCGTAGCTCTCTCTCTTAGCTTTCCGGCGATTTTTAGAACGCCTCAAACGGATTTCCGGAACTCCTGTTATGATCGTTTCCGTGCAGACTGCTAAAGCTGAAAAATAAGTGCGGAAATCAAATTAAGCCAAAAATAAAATAAAATATAAAAAAAAAATAAAACATAAAAATAATAAAGATAAAGTAAAGAAATTCCTAAGTAAAAATATAGGAGAAAGTCCATAAATATGCACTGATCACTCATCACGCTGGGAGCGCTTAAGCGTCTCCCCATGGACACAAACCTTAGGATCTATGTCATTTTGATATTAATGATTATAGGAATACCTTAACGAATATAATGAGAAAGATTTTTAGACAATGACAACGATAATTCTAAAATACAAAAGTGTACAGACAAGTGTTTGACACTGGTTGGCTTGTGGATTTTTGTCAACCGGTACTCGTAATGTCTTGAAAACTCTTCGAATGGGGATAAAAAGAGATAATCTTCTTATAGGATGATATATTTGAGATCATAGCCTATATATAGAATGATAATCATTTAGAATTCTCATTATTTCGAAATGGATTATCTTGACATCCACTTATATTTAAGCACATATTCAATTAAATAATTAATTATTAAATATAATTAATTATTTTATTTACTTACTCAACCGATTAAGATTCTTATATATATATATATATATATATATATATATATATATATATATATATATATATATATATATATATATATATATATATATATATATATATATATATATATATATATATATATATATATATATATATATATATATATATATATATATATATATATATATATATATATATATATATATATATATATATATATATATATATATATATATATATATATATATATATATATATATATATATATATATATATATATATATATATATATATATATATATATATATATATATATATATATATATATATATATATATATATATATATATATATATAATATATATATATATATATATATATATATATATATATATATATATATATATATATATATATATATATATATATATATATATATATATATATATATATATATATATATATATATATATATATATATATATATATATATATATATATATATATATATATATATATATATATATATATATATATATATATATATATATATATATATATATATATATATATATATATATATATATATATATATATATATATATATATATATATATATATATATATATATATATATATATATATATATATATATATATATATATATATATATATATATATATATATATATATATATATATATATATATATATATATATATATATATATATATATATATATATATATATATATGTATATATATATATATATATATATATATATATATATATATATATATATATATATGTATATATATATATATATATATATATATATATATATATATATGTATATGTATATATTGCTCTTTCCAGCTCATCACACGGGGTCGGCCCAATCCATCTCTCCGTCGTGGAGGGCCTAGCTCATTGATCAGTTGTCGCGCGCGGATCAAAACGAGTGTTTTTGATGAAAACGTAATACAGCGACAATTCAACTCGGATATCGTCTCAAGGATTCTTTTATGTGATTAATCTACCAAATTCGAAATGGAGGGGGAGTTGGTTTGGTTTCTGATCGTATAAATAAAGAAAATGCAATTAAGCGGTTAAAATAAGTGATTATCAAAATAAGTCAATCTACTGTTTTCGTTTCCGGCTTATCACGGGATTCTACCTTACCAATTTCCTAAGCGATTTCGATCTCTATTCGATTTCTATGTCAATTAACAAGCACAAAAGACATAAACTAGATTAACAATCCTATATTCCAAATTAAGCAAACAGATTAAGTTTTCGTGAATTAAGCAAACAAGAATTATAAACGCGAATTAACGAGAAAGCGACGTAACGACGAATAAAAGCTAAGGATGCAATCATACGAATTTAAGCAAAACAATTCTATAAACTAACAGATTCAGCAAAAGCAAATCATAGAATAGTGTTTAAAGAGAAACGAATTAGTTTGATTAAGTAAAAACCCCAAAGCGTTGGAACGCGATTACAGCAGAATGACTCTTAGGAATTAGCTCTCCATGGTTCTTTCAAAGCTCCGAATGTATTTTTCGTGAAAATGTAACTAGGTGAACAATAACACGAGTATTTTTCCTTTAAAAAGAAAGCAAATTCGGGTCATAACCCAACTGGGTCGAAAACATAACCGAGGCCCAATACATGACCCAACACTAAAATAAAATTCTAATGCAGTAACTTCAAACGGAATTCTGGAATTTTGAGCTCCGAATCTGACTTCGACTCCAACACTAAAGTCATAGCTCTCTCTATTAGCTTTCCGGCGATTTTTAGAACGCCTCAAACGGATTTTCGGAACTCCAGTTATGATCCTTTCCGTGCAGACTGCTAAAGCTGAAAAATAAGTGCGGAAATCAAATTAAGCCATAAATAAAATAAAATATAAAAACAAAATAAAACTTAAAAATAATCAAGATAAAGTAAATAAATTCCTAAGTAAAAATATAGGAGCAACTGCATAAATATGCACTGATCACTCATCACGCTGGGAGCGCTTAAGCGTCTCCCCATTGACACAAACTTTAGGATCTATAACATTTTGATATTAATGATTATAGGAATACCTTAACGAATATAATGAGAAAGATTTTTAGACAATAACAATGATAATTCTAAAATACAAAAGTGTACAGACAAGTGTTTGACACTGGTTGGCTTGTGGATTTTTGTCAACCGGTACTCGTAATGTCTTGAAAACTCTTCGAATGGGGATAAAAAGAGATAATCTTCTTATAGGATGATATATTTGAGATCATAGCCTATATATAGAATGATAATCATTTAGAATTCTCATTATTTCGAAATGGATTATCTTGACATCCCACTTACATTTAAGCACATATTCAATTAAATAACTTTATTAAATATAATTAATTATTTTATTTACTTACTCAACCGATTAAGATTCTTATATATATATATATATATATATATATATATATATATATATATATATATATATATATATATATATATATATATATATATATATATATATATATATATATATATATATATATATATATATATATATATATATATATATATATATATATATATATATATATATATTATATATATATATATATATATATATATATATATATATATATATATATATATATATATATATATATATATATATATATATATATATATATATATATATATATATATATATATATATATATATATATATATATATATATATATATATATATATATATATATATATATATATATATATATATATATATATATATATATATATATATATATATATATATATATATATATTGCTCTGTCCCGCTCATCACACGGGGTCGGCCCAATCCATCTCTCCGTCGTGGAGGGCCTAGCTCATTGATCAGTTGTCGCGCGCGGATCAAAACGAGTGTTTTTGATGAAAACGTAATACAGCGACAATTCAACTCGGATATCGTCTCAAGGATTCTTTTATGTGATTAATCTACCAAATTCGAAATGGAGGGGGAGTTGGTTTGGTTTCTGATCGGATAAATAAAGAAAATGCAATTAAGCGGTTAAAATAAGTGATTATCAAAATAAGTCAATCTACTGTTTTCGGTTCCGGCTTATCACGGGTTTCTACCTTACCAATTTCCTAAGCGATTTCGATCTCTATTCGATTCCTATGTCAATTAACAAGCGCAAAAGACATAAACTAGATTAACAATCCTATATTCCAAATTAAGCAAACGGATTAAGTTTTCGTGAATTAAGCAAACACGAATTATAAACGCGAATTAACGACAAAGCGACGTAACGACGAATAAAAGCTAAGGATGCAATCATACGAATTTAATCAAAACAATTCTATAAACTAACAGATTAAGCAAAAGCAATTCGTAGAAGAGTGTTTAAAGAGAAACGAATTAGATTTATAAAGTAAAAACCTCAAAGCGTTGGAACGCGATTACAGCAGAATGACTCTAAGGAATTAGCTCTCCATGGTTCTCTCAAACCTCCGAATGTATTTTTCGTGAAAATGTAACTAGGTGAACAGTAACACGAGTATTTTTGCTTTAAAAAGAAAGCAAATTTGGGTCATAACCTAACTGGGTCGAAAACATAACCCAGGCCCAATACATGACCCAACACTAAAATAAAATTCTAATGCAGTAACTTCAAACGGAATTATGGAACTTTGGGCTCCGAATCTGACTTCGACTCCAACTCGAAAGTCGTAGCCCTCTCTCTTAGCTTTCCGGCAATTTTTAGAACGCCTCAAATGAATTTCCGGAACTCCAGTTATGATCGTTTCCGTGCAGACTGCTAAAGCTGAAAAATAAGTGCGGAAATCAAATTAAGCCAAAAAAAAAATAAAATATAAAAACAAAATAAAACATAAAAATAATCAAGATAAAGTAAAGAAATTCCTAAGTAAAAATATAGGAGAAAGTGCATAAATATGCACTGATCACTCATCACGCTGGGAGCGCTTAAGCGTCTCCCCATGTGTTGCACCCTAAAATTTGACCAACCGGGTCCCACATCTGAGTTATGGTTCGACGCATTTTGCATTAGCATTTACATACTGCATATAGTGCATTTTCTCAATCATGGTGATTTTATCGGGATTACAGCCCTGCTGTCGCATTTCAGGTATCTCAGACCGGTTCGGATAATTGGAGGTTATTTTGGGAAGTCGCGCTTCCTGGGTGTTTTCAGCTTACGCAGTGATTTTTGAGATTCTTAGTGTCTGGGTTTACCGTTTGCTTCGATCTGGTCTCGTGCTCTTTTATGTTGGTTATTTGCCTTTGTTTGCTTTTTTTTTTTAGGATTTAATAGCCTTTTTATAGATTTAAATAGATTTTTTTTATATTTTTAATAGGCTTTATAGATTTTTAGATTTTAGATAGATTTCTTTTAATATTTTTAATAGCTTTAAATCTTTTTTAGAATTTTATAAATTGTTTTTAATAGATTTTTTAGAATATAATAGATTTTTAATAAATAATAAATAGATTTTAATCTTTGTTTTAATAGTTTTAAATCAATTTTATAGAATTTAATAGATTTTTATTTAGATATTAAATAGCTTTTAAATGTTTTTAGAATAATATAGAATAATAATGGATTTTTCTTTTATTAGTTTTAAATAGATTTTTCTTTTATTAGTTTTTAATAGTAGTTTTAATAGGATAATAGAATTTCTTTTAAATAAGTAGTATAGATTTTATTAGAGATTTAATAGGAATTTAATAAAATTTTAAATAGAGAATTATTAGATTTTTTTATTTTAGTGGAATTATTAGAGTGTTATTAGTTTAGAAATTAATAGAAATTAATAGAGTTTAGTAGTTAATCCTTTTTAGATTTAATTAGGGTTTTAATTGAGCTCATTAGCTTTAATTAGATTAGATTAATCTTAATTTTCAGATTAGTTAGTTGAGTATTAGCTAGCTAATTAGGTTTAGTCTTAATTAGTTTTTAATTAGGTTTAATCTTTTTTTTGTAATTCAGATTTTTTGGTCCAGTTATTGCCATTTTCGTGGGCCAGTGTAGTGTTTTTGGAGGCCCAAATTATTTCAGCCATTTTTTGTCCAGAAATTGCAGTGACATGTGTCACTATTTAAAGCACTCCACGCGTGTAGCTTCAGAGGAAGACACCACATTTTTCCATCTTCAGAATCGCACACGTAGATCTCTTAGCCCCACGTGGCTTCATGCATGCCCTCCACTAACTCCTTCATCCCGCCACTTGTCCTCACCGGAGACTCACCGGTTGCATGGCCGGCGGCCATGCAACCACCGCCCCCACCAGATTCCGGCCACCGCAACCTTCAGTTTCCGGTCACCCTAACCAATCTCCCAACTACCTCCGACCACTCTAACTCCTTCCGGCCACCGCAACTACTACCGGAAACGTAAAATCCATCAGAAACCACTGCGAATCTTCATCTTCCTCCTTCAATCTATCATCCTCAGGTTCATGATTCGTCATCAACAATCACCATCGGGAATCATTCTTTCCAGAAATTGTTCTTCGCCGATCCAATCTTCATCATCGATAATCATTTTTCCAGAAAATTCCAGAAAACCTTCACCTCGTTCATCTAACCTTCATCATTCCTCTATCATTTTCTGGAAAGCGTTCATCATGAACAACAAGAGTTCATCTAATCTCCAGATCCAATTCCAGATTTCGTTCAGGATTCTCAAGAACATGCAGGATTTCGCCGTCTTTTGGAAAATGATTCACAAATTTCATCAGTTTTCCTCAGGTCCAGAAACGTTCATCATCATCATATGAACCTTCAAGCATTCTTCGATCAAATCCAGATCCACAGATCGTCATCGAGTTTTCCAGATATGCGACATATTTCGTTCAATCTTCAAAGGTGTCTATCGATTCCTTGAAGATCTCGTCCAGAAATCTTGCAAAGACTCGTATGGATCTTCATCCAACGCCCTTTCCAGAACTTCACAATCTCCCTCAATGTTCATGGAGCTTCACAACTTCTCTCCAGATCTTCAGTGGTAAAACGCCTCAATGGACTTTGCAAGATCTTCAGCGACCATCAACGATACAAATTGATCTTCGAAAAATCGCCAGAAAACGCCTCAGATCTGCAATCAGGCGTATCAACTGATCGGAGTTCGTGTGTTATTTGGTGTTGTTTTCGTAACAGGAAAGAAAAAGTAAGGGTGTTGACAAGGAAGAGTGCTTTTAGAGGAGAAGATTTTTGTGTGAAGGAGTTTGTTTGAGCAGAGAGAGATTGGGAACGGTTTCAAGCGGCGGCGGTGAAGAGGTAGGAGGAGCTTAGGGTTTCAGAAAGTGAAGGAAGGGAGGAAGAGAATGGGTTGGGGATTGGGCCTCAAGCCCAACGCGTTTTGGAGCCACACCCCCTCCGTTTTTTTCTTTGAAAGATCTTGGGCCTGAGCCCAACGCGGATCTGGCTGGTGAATAACCCCGTTTTTTGGCCATACACCCCTCCCCGTTTCTGAGTTACTTTTGGGCTGGGCCCATGTTAATTTTGTTCTGTTTTGTTTTTTTTTACTTAACACCCCTGTAACAGTCACACCCCCTCCCTTTATATTTTCTTTTTTATTTTCTTATATGGTTTTTTTTGTTGCTTTATTATAGTATGAAAAAATGTAATGAAAAAAGAAATATATGAAAAAAGATATGAGAAAAAATATTGAATATGAAAAATAGTGAAAAAAAATATAGAAAAAATATATGGAAAATATTTGAAAAAAGAAGAGAAAAGAATATTAGAAAAAATGGAACAAGAAATATAGATGAAAAAATAGTAAGAGAAATAGTAAAAAATATTACTTTGTAGATTCAATATTTTTTATAGATATTTTTCATAGGAGTTTATTTTACCTTTTTAGAGGTAGTTTTAAAAGTCCACTTGTTAGGGGGCTATTTTCCATTTGATTTTTTCCAGGATAGGATAGGATAGTATTCTTTAGGAGTTTGTTTTTCAGTACTCAATCATTGTAATCATTTTTCTGAATGTTAATAAAACGAGATTTGAGCTGTGGTCCCGAAAGTAGCCGAACTACAGCTGCTCTGATTTCTCGTACCAGACGAGAATATGTAGGCATAGGATGCGATATCCTAGCGAGCACACTAACAACTAACCTTTTGTTCTCTCGCTGCTGTGCGATCGAGACTTTCTCGCTGACGACTGATTGTTATCCTTTTCTCTTGCCCTTGTGCATTTGAGACCAGACCGTAGTTTTTCCCATAGGTTCCCGTACCTGTAAAACCAGATTAATTTCTCACTCCTGTGTGAGAACACCCTATTTAGCCGTAGTTAGCTTGAACTACGTAAGCTCTGATCTTCCATGCAGTGTGGAAGTACGTAGGCACAAGATGCGAGGTCTTGGCGAGCCGATTCCCTGTAGTTTCCCGAACTACGTTGACTCTGACTTTCTCTCTTGAGAATACGTAGGCATAGAGTGCGACGCTCTATCGAGTCCATTCCCTTCCGTTTAGATTTAGCAGCCGTAGATAGATTGTTTTGCATCCTTTAGACAACCCAAGCAAGCGTGGATCCCGTCGAGTACGACGGACGTGAGGGGTGCTAATACCTTCCCCTTGCGTAACCGACTCCCGAACCCAGGTTTTGGTTGCGATGACCATTCCTTTTCCCGTTTTTTGCGAGGTTTACTTCGAGCGTTTCCTTTCCTCCGTTGGGATAAATAACACACGGTGGCGACTCTTCTGTCAGCCGGCGCCGATTTTCGCAGTAGCGACAGCTGGCGACTCTGCTGGGGATCCAACGTCCCCTGGCTGCTAAGGACTGCGATAGTTCCTTATGCATGTGGGATCCAACGTCCCCTAAGAGAGTCAATCCTAGCGCTTGTTTGCCTGTCTAGTGGGATTTATTTATTGATATTATCTGTTGCTGTTGTGCTATTGGGGTGTGACAGGTGTTCTATGATTGAGAGATAAGCCGGACCTGGGCTTGAGTGCACCTTAGACTTAGAGTGGAAATTAGTGGGCGCGTACCGGCTTTTCTTGTACTCGTGTCTCATGAAATCCACACTCGGACGAGGTTCTTCTGGTTGACTTCTTTTTCTACCCTTTGGGTCGAAGGGGCTGTTGGTTAGTTGGATTGTCGACTCCGGGAACCGATCATTTGGAAGTTAGCTAAGTGAGGCCTCTTCAAGACTTGATGATGCCACTCCTTCTGGGAATCGTATCGTCAGTTTTGAAAGTCTGTGACGCTGACGACCGCATAGGATGCCGTACCATGACAGATCTAGGTCCATACCTGTGAGTGGGAGGGTTTTTGCAGGAACCTTGACTCCCAACCTACCCGTTATTTTGGTCTCTCTTCAGAGCGAGCGTACTCCGTCAGCAGCGCCGCAGTATTTAGAGATTGTGTGTGGGGGGCTGTGATCCCGTTGTTTGCTGCATCTTGCATATCATGTGCATAACCGTGTTGCATCATGTTGCATGTCATACTCCAGTTAGCCAGAGTTCTGATCCAGCCTTTGTTTCTTGAAGGTGATTACCCGAAGTTTGGATTGAGCAACTGTTGATTGTCAGAAGACGACCTAGGGGTTGAGTAGATTTGAGCAGAATCGAGCATTGAAGTCAGCTGAAGATTATTGGTAGCTATGTCTGAAGGCAATTTCCAGTCTCCTAATACCTTGACAGGGTTCACTATGACGTCCAACCCTCTGTATGATTCTATGGAAGACTTCCCGCAAGCGAACAACGTTACTACAGACCAAGTTGTACAACCTTCTGTTGAGAACCGAGATCGACATGAGCAGTTTGTTGCCCGAAATAAACATCCTCCTCCTGCTAACAATCAAGGTGTTGTTTTCCTTGTGATGAATTACCGAATAGATATTCCAATAGCCAGGACCGTAGATCCAAGAGCTCTTGAGACGAATAGAAAACTCCGAGCGTTGGAAGAGGGAATGAAAGCTTTGAAAGTGAAAGATGTTGTTAACCTGGATGCTGCAGACATGTGTTTGGTTCCTGACCTGGTGTTGCCTTATAAGTTCAAAGTACCGAAATTTGAGAAGTACACGGGAGATAGCTGTCCGAAGCAACATTTGATGATGTTCTATCGAAGAATGACTTCGTTTGTGCGAGATGACAAATTGATGATCCATTGCTTTCAAGATAGTCTGACTGGGGCATCTTTGAGGTGGTATATGCAGTTAGAGAAAAATCAGATTCGATCATGGATGATTTAGCCAGAGCCTTTCTGAAGCAGTACGATTATAACCTAGACATAGCTCCCCATCGCATGCAGCTGCAAGAATTGTCTCAAGAGAACAATGAACCTATCCGGAAGTATGCTCAGAGATGGAGAGAATTTGCTGCTAGAGTGCATCCACCGCTTTTGGACCGAGAGTTGACAAGCATGTTTGTAGATTCCCTACAAGATCCGTACTTCTAAAGATTGCTCGGACTTCCATTAAGTTTCTCTGACGTGGTAACATTAGGAGAACGCCTTGAGTATGCCATAAGAATTGGGAAAATTCAGATTACTTCGAACGATCAAGCTGGTGAAACTGAATATCCTTGTGACTATCAGAATGAAGAAGGAGTTGTGATCAATGCAGTCATGCCAAAGGTTGAATATCCTCGAAGCGAATCAGTGAATTTTGTTGGTTCTTCATCTTATCAGAGATCAGTACCTCCTGTGGCTTGTTATACTGAACAGACAGTCGTGCCTAGGGCACCATATCAGGAATCTTATGTCACTTCCATTGCAAAGCAGCGAACTCGTGGTCGAGGTTATCAGAATCAGCGTCAGAATCAGAATTGACCTCGCAACAATTTGGAACGAAGGAAAGCTCCTTCTCACCCAGTGCCTATGCCGTATAGCCAGCTGCTACCATCTTTGGTCCAGAGTTCTTTGGTGGAACCTAAAGCTCTTAAGCCAGTTCCAGAACCTTACCCTCCTGGGTACAATCCCCACGTTCAGTGTGGTTACCATGGTGGATCTCCCGGACATTCGACAGAAGATTGTAAAGCATTTCAGGCGAAAGTACAACAGTTGATTGACCAAGATCGCATTTCCTTTCGAGAAGGATTTCTGTTTGTTCATACCAATCGCTCAATTGTCTAAGCTCGCAGACTCAGAAAGTATTCCCCAGCAAAAGCCAGTGGTCCAGACAGGCAGGCGCCCTCAGCATTGGCAGTCCTCAGACTTTTTATCATTTGCATTTGTAGTTTCTTTTCTGTTAGTTACTACTTGCTTTAAACATTGTATGTTTCGAATGGTAATAATAATAAGGTGACTATGCATTTTTCTGAATTAATCATGTCGCTGTCGCTCATTTACTGCATTGCACTGACACTTGCATTTTATTAACTCCACTTTATCACTGTGACTAGCAAAGATTGGAGGGAGGATGATGAAACTAAACTCATAACCGATGATCGTATGCTTTCAGGTAAGACCTTACCGATGACGTACAAGGCATTGTTTCAAATCCCCTAAACACTGGAGATATAAGGAGTTAGTCCCTTGTTAACCACTTCGAGCCAGGAAGTAGAAGTTTTTTCGGACTTTTTAACCCTCACATCTTAACCCGGGGCAGGGTAGTTGTCAGTTAGCTTGACCGAGCCTTCAAGTCTTACAGAGGAGTGTTTTTCTTTCGAGGACCAATCAGGAGTGAGACAGTTACAATCCTTTCGGAACAATCCAGACAATCAGTGTCACACGACTTTGTTCCAAAAGAAAGAAAAAGAAAGCCCGCTAAGTAAAAAGAAAGAAAAGCTGGAAAGCTAATACTTAGGCAAAAATCAGGGCATCCCGCTGGACTTCAAAAGAAAACGAAAAATCGAAAAGAACTCAAAAGGAGTCAGTCCAGGCAAAAATTAGGGAATCAGAAGAATGAAAAAGAAAGGATATCAATAGAAATTTTTCCCCAGCGAGTCACAAAGTCGTGTACACAGACACCGAAAGCGAAGAAGGAGTAACTGTCACTCTGGGAAAAAACCCTGTGAGTTCCTTAATTGTGGTTCTCACCATTCAACATACCTCTCGAAGAGGAGAGCGCTCGAGCCAAGTTAACTGAATTGTAGGATCGGAGAACATCATGTAGAAGGGGTGGGTACAAATCAAAATTTGAGCCGAATATCCTTTGTTTCATGAACCGTGAACCCGACCACGATACAACCCTTAAAAGACCTAATTGAGGTAGGGTTTATTCCGAAAGCGCATTACGATAAGGTTGAGTAACCTGACTCCCTCATGACTTGCTAGTCGCATCCTTGTTATGTTTTTCACTGACCATGTAAGCACTACGTTTGAACTTTGGTTCATTCGTCACTCACAATCATGACATGTAAATGAGTGACAGCTCAAAATTTTTCAAAATCTGCATGAACACTGCATTAAGATTACCATTCGTGAACAGACGATTTTTACTTGCAGGTTAGTAGTTGGCAGGAAAGAAATTCCAACAGGGAATCGTCAAGCAGGACTGAATAATACAGTAGTCTGAACCAGAATGGTGTATGGTGTGAAGACCCGTGAATCAGGGGCATTAATTTCCAGTAAGTTCAGCATCAGTTAGTCTGAGGACGAGTCCCGAAGCATCAGTTGATTATGGGGCAGTTTGTTTGAGAAGCAGTTGATCAGAAATGAATCTTCTCGAGAGCCAATCAGGGGCAGTTATACAGAAGGCTGAGATTTGAAAGCAGAACCTTCCAGTGGGTAATCAGATCAGGTTAAGTCGCTTACACGCTCATTCAGGGGCAAAGTCACTTCAGAGATAGTGAAAACCAACTGGGTTGACAATTGTTTGATTGAGGTTGAATCCTTTTGTCATACAGATACCGGGGCAAATAATCTCGAGGTCGTCTCGTAGCAAGCTGTTCAGAGCAAGCATTCCCAAAAGTTGGATTGGGGCAAGTTGAGTTGTACTGGGGCAAGTTATTCAAGCAAGTTTGTTTATCTCCAGCAAGAGTTGAGTATCGGGGAGTCGTGTCAATACCCTTATCAAAAACCTGAACCTTCTAAATAGGAAGAGCCTTATTGTCAGTAGATTGTTATCCTACAGTTTAAATCTGTTACCTGGCAGAACTTCGTAACCAAGTCGTTTCCAAAGCCCAGGTCTCGCCTGGAAAACCGGTAACCAGTTCTCGTCTGGCCCATGTTTCCGTAAATACCAGTTCTCGCCTGGTACCTATTTTCGTTTAACCCAGTTATCGTATTGTAGATCTTTTTCCGTAAATACCATTTCTCGCCTGGTACTGCCTTTCTTTTAACCAGTTATCGTATTGTCGGTTTGCCTCCCGTAAACATCAGTTCTCGCCTGATGCATGTCAACTTCCAACCAGTTCTCGTCTGGTTGTTTTCTTTTCTTTAATCTATTGTTGTATCAGTTCTCGTCTGGTACATGTCAGCTTTCAGCCGGTTCTCGCCTGGTTGTCTTTTCTTAGCCTATATCCAGTCAGCCCCGTTTGACGTTCAAAACATAAAAAACCAATTTTCGCTCAATTTTCCTAATCTATTTTGCTATCAGTTCTCGCCTGGTAGTCTACCTTTGAATGCTAGTTCTCGTCTAGTATTTTCCATCTTGTTAATAACCCGCTTTTATCTAGAAAAATCAAAAAATGTGTAAATACCCGATACAGTAATATTGTCACGTTTCCCGATACAAAGCTCGACGGATACCAGTGCTCCGATTAATGTTTGAATTCCTTGTGGATGTTGTTAAATCAGAATTGCTACTCTCCAGCAGATGAAAGTTGTGTATCATCGCAAGAATTGAGATTGTATCTTACCCCGCATCAGAGTAGGATCAGGAGTATCCTCAGCAGATTAAGATTGATATCCTTGATAGTAGGGGCATTTCCAGTAGTGTGCTGCGCGCAATCAACCTCGATTTGATCAATCCCCACAGAGCATAATCAGTTGCCATTGGTTTGAAGAGAGCCTCCCCAAGCAGGGTTACCTTTCCTTTTCTCCAGCAGGACGGTTATCCCCAGCGGATTTGGTTTCCCTTTTCCAGCATTTATTTTGCTGAGATGATTATGTGATACCAGGTTACCTTCAGTGGAATTGACCTTGCCTCCGACATTTATTTTGCCAGACGGTTTGTAGACCTGGTGTTCTCTGGCAGCTAGAGCTTACATTAGCATTTGCATATATCGTCAGATTTGCAACGCATAGCATATTCATGTCGTACGGGGCATTACATCTATCAAAACGCATAACATATTCATGTCGTACGGGGCATTACATTTACAAATACATAGCATATTCATGCCGTACGGGGCATTGCAGTTACAAACGCATAACATTTACATGTCATATAGGGCATTGCATCATTTCAAGCATACGCATGTCGAAACGTAGACCAGGGTGGTTACCTATTGGCTTTCGAATTTGTTCACCTGCAGAGTTGTTTGATTAAGCTTCTCTTCTCCCCCCAGCGGAGTGATTCTTCATATTTGGGTGTTACGTCAGCACTGAAAAGAAAGAAAGATTGACACATATCGAACTTCTGAAGCTGCCGCCTTCGTCGAAATAGGTGCCAAGCAGTTCAATTCAGAATTCCCCAGGAGAATTTCCTCAGGTTCGCCGTGAACCATGAGTCGACAGAAAAGATCCCATGGTAGATGGGAAGGTGTTTGCTTTTTCGAAGCATTATTTCCGAAGAATCAGTATCTGTGGCGTCACACAGGTGATTGATGTTGAAAAAAAACAGCAGAAAATTTATCAGATAATTGACCAGTTGTTGCCGCGACAATCAGACTTCATTTTATTAGACGCTATTTCTCAAGCAGTTTTGCAGTTTATTTTTGCGGTTGGCAAATTCCAGGGTTCCATTTGTATTCAACCATCTTCTACCTTTGAATGATCAAAGGCTGGGCGCTCTTCAACCATTCAGGTCCAAGCTGCTTGAATATGGGCAGCTGTTGCACCCTAAAATTTGACCACCCGGGTCCCACATCTGAGTTATGGTTCGACGCATTTCACATTAGCATTTACATACTGCATATAGTGCATTTTCTCAATCATGGTGATTTTATCGGGATTACAGCCCTGCTGTCGCATTTCAGGTATCTCAGACTGGTTCGGATAATTGGAGGTTATTTTGGGAAGTCGCGCTTCCTGGGTGTTTTCAGCTTACGCAGTGATTTTTGAGATTCTTAGTGTCTGGGTTTACCGTTTGCTTCGATCTGGTCTCGTGCTCTTTTATGTTGGTTATTTGCCTTTGTTTGCTTTTTTTTAGGATTTAATAGCCTTTTTATAGATTTAAATAGATTTTTTTTATATTTTTAATAGGCTTTATAGATTTTTAGATTTTAGATAGATTTCTTTTAATATTTTTAATAGCTTTAAATCTTTTTTAGAATTTTATAAATTGTTTTTAATAGATTTTTAATAAATAATAAATAGATTTTAATCTTTGTTTTAATAGTTTTAAATCAATTTTATAGAATTTAATAGATTTTTATTTAGATATTAAATAGCTTTTAAATGTTTTTAGAATAATATAGAATAATAATGGATTTTTCTTTTATTAGTTTTAAATAGATTTTTCTTTTATTAGTTTTTAATAGTTTTAATAGGATAATAGAATTTCTTTTAAATAAGTAGTATAGATTTTATTAGAGATTTAATAGGAATTTAATAAAATTTTAAATAGAGAATTATTAGATTTTTTTAGATTAGTGGAATTATTAGAGTGTTATTAGTTTAGAAATTAATAGAAATTAATAGAGTTTAGTAGTTAATCCTTTTTAGATTTAATTAGGGTTTTAATTGAGCTCATTAGCTTTAATTAGATTAGATTAGTCTTAATTTTCAGATTAGTTAGTTGAGTATTAGCTAGCTAATTAGATTTAGTCTTAATTAGTTTTTAATTAGGTTTAATCTTTTTTTTTGTAATTCAGATTTTTTGGTCCAGTTATTGCCATTTTCGTGGGCCAGTGTAGTGTTTTTGGAGGCCCAAATTATTTCAGCCATTTTTTGTCCAGAAATTGCAGTGACATGTGTCACTATTTAAAGCACTCCACGCGTGTAGCTTCGGAGGAAGACACATCACATTTTTCCATCTTCAGAATCGCACACGTAGATCTCTCAGCCCCACGTGGCTTCATGCATGCCCTCCACTAACTCCTTCATCCCGCCACTTGTCCTCACCGAAGACTCACCGGTTGCATGGCCGGCGGCCATGCAACCACCGCCCCACCAGATTCCGGCCACCGCAACCTCCAGTTTCCGGTCACCCTAACCAATCTCCCAACTACCTCCGACCACTCTAACTCCTTCCGGCCGCCGCAACTACTACCGGAAACGTAAAATCCATCAGAAACCACCGCAAATCTTCATCTTCCTCCTTCAATCTATCATCATCAGGTTCATGATTCGTCATCAACAATCACCATCGGGAATCATTCTTTCCAGAAATTGTTCTTCGCCGATCCAATCTTCATCATCGATAATCATTTTTCCAGAAAATTCCAGAAAACCTTCACCTCGTTCATCTAACCTTCATCATTCCTCTATCATTTTCTGGAAAGCGTTCATCATGAACAACAAGAGTTCATCTAATCTCCAGATCCAATTCCAGATTTCGTTCAGGATTCTCAAGAACATGCAGGATTTCGTCGTCTTCTGGAAAATGATTCACAAATTTCATCAGTTTTCCTCAGGTCCAGAAACGTTCATCATCATCATATGAACCTTCAAGCATTCTTCGATCAAATCCAGATCCACAGATCGTCATCGAGTTTTCCAGATATGCGACATATTTCGTTCAATCTTCAAAGGTGTCTATCGATTCCTTGAAGATCTCGTCCAGAAATCTTGCAAAGACTCGTATGGATCTTCATCCAGCGCCCTTTCCAGAACTTCACAATCTCCCTCAATGTTCATGGAGCTTCACAACTTCTCTCCAGATCTTCAGTGGTAAAACGCCTCAATGGACTTTGCAAGATCTTCAGCGACCATCAACGATACGAATCGATCTTCGAAAAATCGCCAGAAAACGCCTCAGATCTGCAATCAGGCGTATCAACCGATCGAAGTTCGTGTGTTATTTGGTGTTGTTTTCGTAACAGGAAAGAAAAAGTAAGGGTGTTGACAAGGAAGAGTGCTTTGAGAGGAGAAGATTTTTGTGTGAAGGAGTTTAGATTTTTGTGTGAAGGAGTTTGTTTAAGCAGAGAGAGATTGGGAACGGTTTCAAGCGGCGGCGGTGAAGAGGTAGGAGGAGCTTAGGGTTTCAGAAAGTGAAGGAAGGGAGGAAGAGAATGGGGTGGGGATTGGGCCTCAAGCCCAACGCGTTTTGGAGCCACACCCCCTCCGTTTTTTCTTTGAAAGATCTTGGGCCTGAGCCCAACGCGAATCTGGCTGGTGAATAACCCCGTTTTTTGGCCATACACCCCCTCCCCGTTTCTGAGTTACTTTTGGGCTGGGCCCATGTTGATTTTGTTCTGTTTTGTTTTTTTTTTACTTAACACCCCTGTAACAGTCACACCCCCTCCCTTTATATTTTCTTTTCTATTTTCTTATATGGTTTTTTTTTGTTGCTTTATTATAGTATGAAAAAATGTAATGAAAAAAGAAATATATGAAAAAAGATATGAGAAAAAATATTGAATATGAAAAATAGTGAAAAAAAAATATAGAAAAAATATATGGAAAATATTTGAAAAAAGAAGAGAAAAGAATATTAGAAAAAATGGGAACAAGAAATATAGAAGAAAAAATAGTAAGAGAAATAGTAAAAAATATTACTTTGTAGATTCAATATTTTTTATAGATATTTTTCATAGGAGTTTATTTTACCTTTTTAGAGGTAGTTTTAAAAGTCCACTTGTTAGGGGGCTATTTTCCATTTGATTTTTTCCAGGATAGGATAGGATAGTATTCTTTAGGAGTTTGTTTTTCAGTACTCAATCATTGTAATCATTTTTCTGAATGTTAATAAAACGAGATTTGAGTTGTGGTCCCGAAAGTAGCCGAACTACAGCTGCTCTGATTTCTCGTACCAGACGAGAATATGTAGGCATAGGATGCGATATCCTAGCGAGCACACTAAAAAACTAACCTTTTGTTCTCTCGCTGCTGTGCGATCGAGACTTTCCCGCTGACGACTGATTGTTATCCTTTTCTCTTGCCCTTGTGCATTTGAGACCAGACCGTAGTTTTTCCCATAGGTTCCCGTACCTGTAAAACCAGATTAATTTCTCACTCCTGTGTGAGAACACCCTGTTTAGCCGTAGTTAGCCTAAACTACGTAAGCTCTGATCTTCCATGCAGTGTGGAAGTACGTAGACACAAGACGCGAGGTCTTGGCGAGCCGATTCCCTGTAGTTTCCCGAACTACGTTGACTCTGACTTTCTCTCTTGAGAATACGTAGGCATAGAGTGCGACGCTCTATCGAGTCCATTCCCTTCCGTTTAGATTTAGCAGCCGTAGATAGATTGTTTTGCATCCTTTAGACAACCCAAGCAAGCGTGGATCCCGTTGAGTATGACGGACGTGAGGGGTGCTAATACCTTCCCCTTGCGTAACCGACTCCCAAACCCAGGTTTTGGTTGCGATGACCATTCCTTTTCACGTTTTTTGCGAGGTTTACTTCGAGCGTTTCCTTTCCTCCTTTGGGATAAATAACGCACGGTGGCGACTCTTCTGTTAGCCGGCGCCGATTTTCGCAGTAGCGACACCATGGACACAAACCTTAGGATCTATGTCATTTTGATATTAATGATTATAGGAATACCTTAACGAATATAATGAGAAAGATTTTTAGACAATGACAACGATAATTCTAAAATACAAAAGTGTACAGACAAATGTTCGACACTGGTTGGCTTGTGGATTTTTCTCAACCGGTACTCGTAATGTCTTGAAAACTCTTCGAATGGGGATAAAAAGAGATAATCTTCTTATAGGATGATATATTTGAGATCATAGCCTATATATAGAATGATAATCATTTAGAATTCTCATTATTTCGTAATGGATTATCTTGACATCCACTTATATTTAAGCACATATTCAATTAAATAATTAATTATTAAATATAATTAATTATTTTATTTACTTACTCAACCGATTAAGATTCTTATATATATATAAGCTAAGAGAGAGAGCTACGACTTTCGTGTTGGAGTCGAAGTCAGATTCTGAGCCCAAAATTCCAGAATTCCGTTTGAAGTTACTGCATTAGAATTTTATTTTAGTGTTGGGTCATGTATTGGGCCTGGGTTATGTTTTTGACCTAGTTGGGTTATGACCCGAATTTGCTTTCTTTTTAAAGGAAAAATACTCGTGTTATTGTTCACCTAGTTACATTTTCACGAAAAATACATTCGGAGCTTTGAAAGAACCATGGAGAGCTAATTCCTAAGAGTCATTTTGCTGTAATCGCGTTCCAACGCTTTGAGGTTTTTACTTAATCAATCTAATTCGTTTCTCTTTAAACACTATTCTATGATTTGCTTTTGCTGAATCTGTTAGTTTATAGAATTGTTTTGATTAAATTCGTATGATTGCATCCTTAGCTTTTATTCGTCGTTACGTCGCTTTGTCGTTAATTCGCGTTTATAATTCGTGTTTGCTTAATTCACGAAAACTTAATCCGTTTGCTTAATTTGGAATATAGGATAGTTAATCTAGTTTATGTCTTTTGCGCTTGTTAATTGACATAGGAATCGAATAGAGATCGAAATCGCTTAGGAAATTGGTAAGGTAGAAACCCGTGATAAGCCGGAACCGAAAACAGTAGATTGACTTATTTTGATAATCACTTATTTTAACCGCTTAATTGCATTTTCTTTATTTAGCCGATCAGAAACCAAACCAACTCCCCCTCCATTTCGAATTTGGTAGATTAATCACATAAAAGAATCCTTGAGACGATATCCGAGTTGAATTTTCGTTGTATTACGTTTTCATCAAAAACACTCGTTTTGATCCGTGCGCGACAACTGATCAATGAGTTAGGCCCTCCACGACGGAGAGATGGATTGGGCCGACCCCGTGTGATGAGCGGGACAGAGCAATATATATATATATATATATATATATATATATATATATATATATATATATATATATATATATATATATATATATATATATATATATATATATATATATATATATATATATATATATATATATATATATATATATATATATATATATATATATATATATATATATATATTATATATATATATATATATATATATATATATATATATATATATATATATATATATATATATATATATATATATATATATATATATATATATATATATATATATATATATATATATATATATATATATATATATATATATATATATATTATATATATATATATATATATATATATATATATATATATATATTATATATATATATATATATATATATATATATATATATATATATATATATATATATATATATATATATATATATATATATATATATATATATATATATATATATATAAGAATCTTAATCGGTAGAGTAAGTAAATAAAATAATTAATTATATTTAATAATTAATTATTTAATTGAATATGTGCTTAAATATAAGTTGATGTCAAGATAATCCATTTCGAAATAATGAGAATTCTAAATGATTATCATTCTATATATAGGCTATGATCTCAAATATATCATCCTATAAGAAGATTATCTCTTTTTATCCCCATTCGAAGAGTTTTCAAGACATTACGAGTACCGGTTGAGAAAAATCCACAAGCCAACCAGTGTCAAACACTTGTCTGTACACTTTTGTATTTTAGAATTATCGTTATTATTGTCTAAAAATCTTTCTCATTATATTCGTTAAGGTATTCCTATAATCATTAATATCAAAATGTCATAGATCCTAAAGTTTGTGTCAATGGGGAGACGCTTAAGCGCTCCCAGCGTGATGAGTGATCAGTGCATATTTATGCACTTGCTCCTATATTTTTACTTAGGCATTTCTTTACTTTATCTTGATTATTTTTATGTTTTATTTTGTTTTTATATTTTCTTTTATTTTTGGCTTAATTTGATTTCCGCACTTATTTTTCAGCTTTAGCAGTCTGCACAGAAACAATCATAACTGGAGTTCCGGAAATCCGTTTGAGGCGTCCTAAAAATCGCCGGAAAGCTAAGAGAGAGTGCTACGACTATCGTGTTGGAGTCGAAGTCAGATTCGGAGCCCAAAATTCCAGAATTCCGTTTGAAGTTACTGCATTAGAATTTTATTTTAGTGTTGGGTCATGTATTGGACCTGGGTTATGTTTTCGACCCAGTTGGGTTATGACCCGAATTTGCTTTCTTTTTAAAGGAAAAATACTCGTGTTACTGTTCACCTAGTTACATTTTCACGAAAAATACATTCGGAGCTTTGAGAGAACCATGGAGAGCTAATTCCTTAGAGTCATTCTGTTGTAATCGCGTTCCAACGCTTTGAGGATTTTACTTTATCAATCTAATTCGTTTCTCTTTAAACACTATTCTATGAATTACTTTTGCTTAATTTGTTAGTTTATAGAATTGTTTTGATTAAATTCGTATGATTGCATCCTTAGCTTTTATTCGTCGTTACGTCGCTTTGTCGTTAATTCGCGTTTATAATTCGTGTTTGCTTAATTCACGAAAACTTAATCCGTTTGCTTAATTTGGAATATAGGATTGTTAATCTAGTTTATGTCTTTTGCGCTTGTTAATTGACATAGGAATCGAATAGAGATCGAAATCGCTTAGGAAATTTGTAAGGTAGAAACCCGTGATAAGCCGGAACCGAAAACAGTAGATTGACTTATTTTGATAATCACTTATTTTAACCGCTTAATTGCATTTTCTTTATTTATCCGATCAGAAACCAAACCAACTCCCCCTCCATTTCGAATTTGGTAGATTAATCACATAAAAGAATCCTTGAGACGATATCCAAGTTGAATTGTCGCTGTATTACGTTTTCATCAAAAACACTCGTTTTGATCCGCGCGCGACAACTGATCAATGAGTTAGGCCCTCCACGACGGAGAGATGGATTGGGCCGACCCCGTGTGATGAGCGGGACAGAGCAATATATATATATATATATATATATATATATAATATATATATATATATATATATATATATATATATATATATATATATATATATATATATATATATATAATATATATATATATATATATATATATATATATATATATATATATATATATATATATATATATATATATATATATATATATATATATATATATATATATATATATATATATATATATATATATATATATATATATATATATATAATATATATATATATATATATATATATATATATATATATATATATATATTATATATATATATATATATATATATATATATATATAATATATATATATATATATATATATATATATATATATATATATATATATATATATATATATATATATATATATATATATATATATATATATATATATATATATATATATATATATATATATATATATATATATATATATAATATATATATATATATATATATATATATATATATATATAATATATATATATATATATATATATATATATATATATATATATATATATAATAAAAAATAATAAAAATAAATAATAATAATAATAATAATATGTGTTATATGCTTTTTAAAATAGTATATAAACTATAGAATAATTGTTACTCTTAATGAAGTTGAATCACCCTTTTTTTAACCATATTTCAAATATAATTTAAAGAATGAATATTAAAAAAGAATATAATTTATTAAAAAATAAATTTAAATACATATTTTGATTTAATTGATGAACTCAAACTTATTAAGAATTTGTTGGCCACTAAAATCAAAAGTAAATAAGACTATGGCATAAAATTGTTTCAAAATTAATAATTACTCCATAATATCTAATTTTTAATTCTTCTTAAAATCATGTGGGATTAATTATCTAATGACCATTTGAATAATAAATGTATTAAAGTATCAATCGTAAAATTTTTATATAGTGTGTTATATTTGAGTAGAAGAACTAAAAGTTTATATGAATCTTGTATGTATTGTTGTATGTCGGTTTGGTTATTCTTTTCACGTCATAACATTATTTTAATGTGAAAATGAAGAAGATACAATATGTAATTTGTAGGGAGAAATGCGTCTAGTGGTGTCTCAATAGTTTTCTAGACACACTAAAAGAATTATGACAAAGTATGACAAATTCCCTTTTGTCCAAATTTAATACAAAATACAACTTATCTCGTTATTGAAGGAATCAATTGGTACAAAACTTTAAAAAAAAGGATGTTGTCTTGTAAGCCAACCTCATCAAATAATATTAAATCTTCTTAATTTTAGTGTCTATACTTTCATTCAAGCACATGAAAGAAATTTCTTTAAATCATTATTTTGTGTTATGTAATTTATATTTTATCTCATTAAAATATAACTAAAATAAATAAATTAAAAAAGATATAAATTTGAAAAAAGTTGATAAAAAAATAATAAGCTAATTTTCCTATTTTATTAAAAAACTGTATGACCTTTATTTTATTATAATCTTTTAAAATAAAAACGATAATCTTCTCTAAAAGAATAGTCATGTATACTTTGTTTTATCTATTATAATAATAATAATAATAATAATAATAATAATAATAATAATAATAATAATAATAATAATAATAATAATAATAATAATAATAATAATAATAATATGTGATATATTATTAGGAATAAATGTCAGAGTATTATGTCAGAGTATTATGTGATATTGATATATTAACCTCTCTTCTATTTTATTTTTTAGATTAAATTAATATCAAGGCTAAAAGAATTGACCTATTTATATTGAATTTAGATAAAATTTGATGTAATGATAGAAATAATTGAAGAATGACACTATATTTTTTATTTAATACATCAAAGATAGTAAACAAGGAGACACGTCCGTTGCTAAAGGAGACAAGTTTTGTCTCAAACAATGCGCCACTACGGATCTTAAAAAAAGGAAGAGAAGCATAAGCTTCCATATGCTTCAGTTGTGCGAAGTCTTATGTATGCTTAAGTTTGCACCCGTCCCCGACTTAGCATACATTGTATGAGTTCTTGGTAGATATCTAAGCAACCCTGGTATGTAACACTAGATAGTACGTGTAATGTGCTACCTGAAGAGAACAAGAGACTTCATGCTCACTTATAGAAAGTCATTGGGTATTCTGACTAAGATTTTAAAAATAAATGTAAAATATAGTTATTACAGTTAAATAAAAAATAGAATGTCTATTTTTACTATGCAACTCTAACCTCCACCAAATAATATTTTTAGTTTAAAAAAATCATAAACTTTCAATCACGTCGGCCTATAAAATAGAAGTAAAAATGTATGTTATTGAACAATATAATATTTACTTACGAGGAAAAATACATTATTGATTCAAATATTTTTATATTGATTCAAATATATTAGTAATGCCATTCCAAAATTAATATTTATCTACGTGAAAAAACACATCATTGATTAATTTATTTATATATACATGAAAAAAAAAATATTTTTATAAACGAAAACTACTTTAATTTTTCTAAGTTCTGTAGAATATTAATTTATCAATAATTTTTTTACATATGTGAAAAAATTATTTTAAAAAAATATTATTGTTATAAACGGAACAACTTTATTAAAACATTAAAACAATTATAACATGAACATAAAGTTATTGATCAAAATATTGAATAATAATGACAAAATTTTTTACTATTGATTCTGGTATTTTTATAAATAACGTCAAAATAAAAATAATATTTATATAAATAATAATATACTTTTGATTCTAATATTTTGTATATGAAATTAACTATAGGCATTAATTTATTATGTCTTTTTAATTGAATAATTTAATTTTTTTAAAATCATTTTTATTATATTTTTAAAAAATACACATACTATATCAATATCCGTGTGAACGTATAAATATTAAAATTTTAAATTTTAAATTTCTATACTAATATTAAAATTAGATGAAAATCAGTCTTAAGGGACTTCATTTTGATAATTCAATTATAAATATTATATTAATTGCTTTATATTAATACATTAATTTTTTTATTATGAAATAAAATAGGTAAAAAATATAAATATATTTTATTAGGAATAAATGTCAGAGTATTATGTGATATTGATATATTAACCTCTCTTCTATTTTATTTTTTAGATTAAATTAATATCAAGGCTAAAAGAATTGACCTATTTATATTGAATTTAGATAAAATTTGATGTAATGAAAGAAATAATTGAAGAATGATACTATATTTTTTATTTAATACATGAATGATAGTAAACCAGGAGACACGTCCGTTGCTAAAGGAGACAAGTTTTGTCTCAAACAATGCCTTACGACGGATCTTAAAAAAAGGAAGAGATGCATAAGGTTCCATATGCTTCAGTTGTTGGAAGTCTTATGCAACACTAGATAGTACGTGTAATGTGCTACCTGAAGAGAACTTATAGAAAGTCATTGGGTATTCTGACTCATTTTAAAAATAAATGTAAAATAAAGTTATTACAGTTAAATAAAAAATGGAATGTATATTTTTTACTATGCAACTCTAACCTTCACCAAATAATATTTTTTGTTTAAAAAATCATAAATTTTCAATCACGTCGGCCTATAAAATAGAAGTAAAAATGTATCTTACTGAACAATATAATATTTATTACGAGGAAAAATACATTATTGATTCAAATATTTTTATATTGATTCAAATATATTAGTAATGTCATTCCATAATTAATATTTATATACGTGAAAAAACACATCATTGATTAATTCATTTATATATACATGAAAAAAAAATATTTTTATAAACGGAAACTACTTTAATTGTTCTAAGTACTGTATAATATTAATTTATCAATAATTTTTTTACATATGTGCAAAAATTATTTAAAAAAAATATTATTGTTATAAACGGAACAACTTTATTAAAACATTAAAACAATTATAAAATGAACATCAAGTTATTGATCAAAATATTGAATAATAATGACAAAAATTTTATTATTGATTCTGGTATTTTTATAAATAACGTCAAAATAAAAATAATATTTATATAAATAATAATATACTATTGATTCTAATATTTTGTATATGAAATTAACTATAGGAATTAATTTATTATGTCTTTTTAATTGAATAATTTAATTTTTTTAAAATCATTTTTATTATATTTGAAAAAAATACGCATACCATATCAATATCCGTGTGAACGTATAAAATATCTCACTAATTGACAATAAAAGAGATGAGATTAAATTTGAATTTCTATACTAATATTAAAATTAGATGAAAATCAGTCTTAAGGTGACTTCATTATAATAATTCAATTATAAATATTATATTAATTGCTTTATATTAATACATTAATTTTTTTGTTATGAAATAAAGTAGGTAAAAAATATAAATATATTTTATTAGGAATAAATGTCAGAGTATTATGTGATATTGATATATTAACCTCTCTTCTATTTTATTTTTTAGATTAAATTAATATAAGGGTAAAAGAATTGACCTATTTATATTGAATTTAGATAAAATTTGATGTAATATAAGAAATAATTGAAGAATTGTTAGTGCAAAGGTGAATAAATGATGAACAAAGGAAATATTCTATTAAGAATGACGACTACAAAACATGATAAAAGTTACAATGATTGTCACCCTATTTATAAGCTAAAACTAGGGTTACTAGAATAAGATAAAATACTAAAATACCCTCTAACAAACTTAGGGGCTAAGGAAAATAGTACAACTAAATAAATATGAATTACTATTAATATTCTAATAAGAATGACATTATATTTTTTATTTTATACATGAAAGATAGTAAACCAGGAGACACGTCCGTGGCTAAAGGAGACAAGTTTTGTCTCAAACAATGCCCCACTACGGATCTTAAAAAAAGGAAGAGATGCATAAGGTTCCACATGCTTCAGTTGTGGGAAGTCTTATGTATGCTTAAGTTTGCACCCGACTTAGCATTCATTGTAAGAGTTCTTGGCAGATATCTATGCAACCCTGGTATGTAACGCTAGATAGTACGTGTAATGTGCTACCTGAAGAGAACAAGAGACTTCATGCTCATTTATAGAAAGTCATTGGGTATTCTGACTCAGATTTTAAAAATAAATGTAAATTAAGTTATTACGGTTAAATAAAAAATGGAATGTCTATTTTTACTATGCAACTCTAACCTCCGCCAAATAATATTTTTAGTTTAAAAAAATCATAAATTTTCAATCACGTCAGCCTATAAAATATAAGTGAAAATGTATGTTATTGAACAATATAATATTTACTTACGAGGAAAAATACATTATTGATTCAAATATTTTTATATTGATTCAAATATATTAGTAATGCCATTCCAAAATTAATATTTATATACGTGAAAAAACACATCATTGATTAATTTATTTATATATACATGAAATAAAATTATTTTTATAAACGGAAACTACTTTAATTGTTCTAAGTATTGTATAATATTTATCAATAATTTTTTTACATTTGTGAAAAAATTATTTTAAAAAAATATTATTGTTTTAAACGGAACAACTTTATTAAAACATTAAAACAATTATAACATGACCATAAAGTTATTGATCAAAATATTGAATAATAATGACAAAAGTTTTACTATTTGATATTTTTATAAATAATGTCAAAATAAAAAAAAATATTTATATAAATAATAAGATATTGTTGATTCTAATATTTTATATATGAAATTAACTATAGGCATTAATTTATTATGTATTTTTAATTGAATAATTTAATTTTTTTAATATCGTTTTTATTATATTTTAAAAAATACGCATACTATATCAATATCGGTGTGAACGTATAAATATCTCACTAATTGACAATAAAAATAATAATTAAAAATCAACCTCATCACTTTCTTCAGTTGGACGTGAGTTTACTTGCAGAACTTTTGTAATTTTGAAACTTCTGCTAATACAACTATGATAGGAAGTGTTTTTTGTTATGCATATTATAATTTCATATTTTATATTTTAATAGGTAACTTTAATGTTGATAAATGTCTCTTTAAATAAATGTGAATTATTGTGATCTATTAGATAATTACCAATATATGATCCCCAATATACGGTACACAAACAAATTATCTATTCTCCCCATCCAAAGAGACTTTGAGGCATAAAGAATATCGATTCATAACGAACCACAAAAGTCATCAACTTCTGAGTTCAGGATTATCGTCAAAGAATTTTTTCTCAATAGATCTCGGTATTCCTAAAATCAATTTATCGATCCTATAATTTTATACATGACTATTTTGATTCCGCATAAAATATATGTCATAATATGTTAAACATGTATATTGATTTGATTCAATTCTAACATTTTCAAGTCTGTCAAAATATGATTCAAACCATGTATAAATCATGATCCAGATCATCGCCTTATATATTTTTTTATAGTATTATGAGATTTTTTTTTACTTTTTTAATTAATGTTGTGTTGGTGCAAAGATAGAATAAATGATGAAATAGGGAAATATTCTATTAAAGAGAATGACGGCTACAAAACATGATTTTTTGGTTACAATGATTGTCACCCTATTTATAAGCTAAAACTAGGGTTACTAGAATAAGATAAATACTAAAATACCCTCTAACAAACTTATGGGCTTAAGAAAGTAATATAATAAAATATGAATTATTACTAATACCATCCCTTAATTCATATTCCATCAAAACTTGTAACACCAATTCCATCCCTTAATCTGAGAAATTGATCAGTCTTGATAGCTTTCGTCAGAACATCTGCCAACTGCTTCTGAGTGCTGCAGTGTACAACTTCTAACACTCCACTCTGAACTTGATGTCTCAGAAAATGATACTTGGTCTCAATATGCTTGCTTCTCCCATGCAACACTGGGTTTCTGGCAAGATTGATTGCAGACTTGTTGTCAATCATCAACTTCAGAGGTTTGTCTACTTTAATCTTCAGATCCTGCAACAGATTCAGAATCCACACATCTTGGCATGCAGTAACAGCACCTGCAATGTATTCAGCTTCACAGGTTGACAACGCCACAACAGGTTGCTTCTTGGAACACCAAGAAATGGAACCTCCCAGAAATTTGAACAAGTACCCAGATGTACTTCTTCTGTCAACTCTGTCTCCACACCAATCAAAGTCTGAGTAACTCAGAAGTTCTGACTCATTATTTCCTCCAGAGGGAAATAACACTCCATAATTCAGAGTTCCTTTGATATACCTCAGAATCCTGACAGCAGCTTGATAATGGGACCACTTAGGTTTACTCATGAACCTACTAACCATCCCAACTGAGTAGCAAATATCAGGTCTGGTATTGCACAGATACCTCAGAGAACCAACCAACTGTTTGAAGGTTGTAGCGTCCACATCCTTTCCTTCAGAGTCTGAATCCAGTTTCTGATTTGTATCAGAAGGTGTGACAGCCATCTTACAATTCTTCAGATCAAATCTCTTCAGAAGTTCTAATTCATACTTGAGTTGATGCAAAATGATACCTTTCTCAGAATATCTGAACTCCATCCCTAGAAAGTATGTCATTTTGCGTAGATCAGTCATTTCAAATTCATTCATCAGAACTTTCTTGAACTTGGCTATCTCCTGTTCAGAACTTCCAGTCAGCAGTATATCATCAACATATAAACATACCAGAGTCATATTGCCTTCAGAAGTATGCTGAACATAGACACCGTACTCCATCTCACATTTCTGAAAGCCTTGCTTCTTGAAAAATGAATCAATCTTCTGATTCCAAGCTCTGGGCGCTTGTTTCAATCCATATAGAGCTTTGTATAATCTGTACACCATCCCTTCCTGATTCTTTTTCACAAATCCAGGAGGTTGTGACACGTAAACTTCTTCTAATGGACCATTCAGAAATGCAGATTTTACATCTAAATGCATCAGAGGCCAATTCCTGTTAGCAGCTATTGCAATCACCATTTTGATTGTTTAATGTCTTGCTACAGGTGCAAACACTTCAGAATAATCCAGCCCAGGTTTCTGTAGAAATCCTCTGGCTACCAACCTTGCTTTATGTTTGCCAATTGAGCCATCTGGCTTTAACTTCTGCTTGAAAACCCATCTGACGCTGATGGCTTTCTTGTCTTTTGGAAGTTCTGTCAGCTTCCAAGTCTTGTTTCTCTCTATAGCATCAAGTTCTTCTTTCATGGCCTTCAGCCAGAGCTTCTTCTTAAGAGCCTCCTCTGTACTTATAGGTTCAGAGTATACTAACATGGCACACTGAATAACTTCTCCTTCAGAGTCTACTTCAGTGTCTTGCAGCATGTCAAATTCTGCAAATCTTCTGGGAACGCTTCTGATTCTTTGTGGTCTCTGAACTTGTTCAGAGTCTTGAGCTTCAGAGTTTCCAACTTCAGATGGTTGACTTCCTCTAGAGCTTTGACCATCTTAAATATCTGGCATATTTTCAGAGTCTTGGCCATCTTCAGAGTCTGAATTTCCACCAGAATCTGGATTACCATCAGAGTCTAGATCATCAGAGTCACCTTCATCTTCTGAGTCTTCTCCAGAGTCAGAATCACTATCAGAGTCAGAATCAACATCAGAGTTTACTTCAACTTCAGAAATTCTTAACTCTGACCTTCCTTCAGAAGTTCTAACATCAGAATCAGATTGAGACTTATCCCAATTCCAAACTTCTGATTCCTTCACAATCACATCTCTGCTGAATTCAATTTTATTGGTTTCTGGACAATAGAGCTTGTATGCACCTGTACTGTGGTACCCTATCAGAATCATCACTTTGCTTCTATCATCCAACTTCTGTCTTCTGGCTTCTGGAACATGTTTATAGCAAACAGAACCAAACACCTTCAGATGACTAACACTTTGCTTATCTCCAGTCCACTTCTGCATAGGAACTATTTCCTTCAACTTCTTCGTAGGACATCTGTTGAGTACATACGTTGCAGTTGCAACAGCTTCTCCCCAGAGCTTCTGAGGAAGCTTCTTCTCCTTTAGCATGCTTCTCACCATATCAAGCAAAGTACGGTTTCTTCTTTCAGCAAGACCATTGTGTTGAGGGGTATAAGGAGCAGTAACCGCATGCTCAATTCCATTCTCCTCACAGAACTTCTGGAACTCTTTGGAGTTATAATCACCTCCACCATCAGTTCTAAGAATCTTCAACTTCTGACCACTCTGATTCTCAGCCTTCATTCTGAACTTCTTGAATTCATCAAACACCTCATGTTTAAATTTAATAAGGGATACCCATGTCATTCTTGTGAATTCATCAACAAACAACACAAAGTACTTATTCCCTCCAATTGATGCTACTGGAAATGGACCACACACATCAGAATGTACAACTCCCAAGGCATGTTTTGCTCTTGGAGCAACTTCTGACGCAAATGGCAAACGTGGTTGTTTTCCTTTCATGCAAACTTTGCATGACTTCTCAGGCTTCTTAATTGCAGGAATTCCATGTACCAGCTTCTTTGAATTCAGATGTTTTAGGCTTCTGAAATTCAAATGACCAAATCTTCTGTGCCACAGCTCACTCTCCTTCTCAGCACATGTTGCACTAAGACATTCTGAGTCTGCAGTTCTGACATTCGCCTTGAATGTTCTATTCCTTCCCTGTTCTGACTCCATAATCAACTTCTGATTGCAGTCATACAGCTTCAGAAGATTGTCCTTCATGGTAACTGAAAAACCTTTCTCAATTAATTGTCCCACACTCATCAGATTGCTTCTGATGCCAGGTACATACCACACGTTCTGAATCAATGTTGTTTTCCCATTGTTCAGAGTCACTCTGACATTTCTCATACCTTCTGCATTAAGATATTTGTCATCAGCACATCTGATCTTTGTCCTCTTTTCAGAGTCAAAGTCAACCAGCCATTTCTTGTTTCCAGTAAGATGATTTGAACAGCCAGTGTCCATATACCACCAGTCTGTCAGATCATCAGATTCAGAGGCCATCAATAGCACAGATTCGTCATCAGAACTTCTGGCTATATTTGCTTCTTCTGATTTCTTCTCCTTGTTTGACCAACAATCTCTAGCAAAGTGACCAAATTTCTTACAACAGTAACATTGGATCTTCTTCTTGTCATACTTCTCTTTTCCCTTCTGAGCATTCTTTTGCCTATCAGAGATTGAGCTTTCTGACTTCTGACCACCATCAGATCTTCTCTTGGCTTCTGACTGCTTCTGATACCTCCTATCAGAAGTTGCTTTCAGAGCCTGCTGCTCTACTTCCCTTTTAGAAGTTCTCTCAGTCAAACGCAACTCTTGCGCTTCTAAACTGCTCTGCAGCTCTTCAATTCTCATGGTACTCAGATCTTTGGAATGTTCTATTGCTACCACAATGTAATCAAATTGAGAGGTAAGGGATCTCAATACCTTCTCCATAATTGTTTCTTCAGAAAGAGTTTCTCCACACGCCTTCATCTCATTAGTGATCAGAATCACTCTGGAGATGTATTCAGAAACTTTCTCATTATTCTTCATGTTGAGATTCTCATATTGCTTTCTCAAGGACTGAAGCTTCACCTTCTTCACTGATGCGTCACCACCATAACATCTAACCAGTGTGTCCCACGCAGCCTTTGCTTTCGTTGAATCTGCAATCTTCTCAAACACATTTACATCAACACATTGATGAATAAAGAATAATGCTTTCTGATCCTTCTTCCTTACTTCCTTCTGCGTGTTTTCCTGTTCATCCGTTGCATCTGCTGCTACCGGAACATAACCATCAGTGACAAGATCTAAAACATCTTGAGCACCAAACAGTACACGCATTTGGATCATCCAACGATTCCAGTTTTTACCGTCAAATACTGGAAGCTTGGTGTTCATGTTGCCGTTTCCGTTCATCTTCACCTTGCACAATACACTCAGATTTCTCACACAGTGTTTCCCAACCCACAGAATTTAAAATTCTGATCAGATTTTGTTCAAGATTCAACACGAATCTAAGAATCAAAATCAAACACACAAGACCTCACGTTCACTCGTATTTCCCGTGTTTCCCAATGAATTTGAACCGGAGCTCTAGATACCAATTGTTGGTGCAAAGGTGAATAAATGATGAACAAAGGAAATATTCTATTAAGAATGACGGCTACAAAACATGATTAAAAGTTACAATGATTGTCACCCTATTTATAAGCTAAAACTAGGGTTACTAGAATAAGATAAAATACTAAAATACCCTCTAACAAACTTAGGAGTTAAGGAAAATAGTACAACTAAATAAATATGAATTACTATTAATATTCTAATACTAAGAATCGAACCTGTGACCTTTAGTTCTATCACAACGGTTAGGTTAACTAACTGTTGTGATATGACACGCGCTTTCTAGAATACAACAATGGTTGCTAAGACTGTGATTGTAAGTACTACATATACAACCACACGCTACATAATAAAAATGTATTAATTATCTAATGACCATTTGAATAATAAATGTATTAAATTATCAATCTTAAAACTTTTATATAGAGTGCTATAGTTCAGTAGAAGAACTAAAAGTTTATTTGAATTTTGTGTGTATTGTTGTATGTCGGTTTGGTTAGTCTTTTAACATCACAACGTTGTTTTAATGTGGAAATTAAGAAGATACAAGTTGTAATTTGTAGGTAAAAATGCGTCTAGTGGTGTGTCAATAGTTTTCTAGACACGCTAAAAGAATTATGACAAAGTATGACAAATTCCCTTTTGTCCAAATTTAATACAAAATACAACTTATCTCATTATTGAAGGAATCAATTGATACAAAACTTTCAAAAAGGATGTTGTCTTGTAAGCCAACCTCATCAAATAATATAAAATCTTCTTAAATTTAGTGTCTATACTTTTATTCAAGCACAGGAAAGAAACCTCTTAAAATCATTATTTTGTGTTATGTAATTTATATTTTATCTCATAAAAATATAACTATAATAAATAAATTAATAACATATAAATTTGAAAAAAGTTTATAAAATAATAATAAGCTAATTTATCAATTTTATTAAAAAATTGTATGACCTTTTTTTATTATAAATTTTTAAAATAAAAAGGATAATCTTCTCTAAAAGAATAGTCATATATACTTTGTTTTATCTATAATAATTATAATAATAATAATAATAATAATAATAATAATAATAATAATAATAATAGTAATAATAATAATAATAATAATAATAATAATAATAATAAATAATAATAATAATAATAATAATAATAATAATAATAATAATAATAATAATAATATGTGTTATATGCTTTCTAAAATAGTATATAAACTATAGAATAATTGTTACTCTTAATGAAGTTGAATCACCCTTTTTTTAACCATATTTCAAATATAATTTAAAGAATGAATATTAAAAAAGAATATAATTTATTAAAAAATAAATTTAAATACATATTTTGATTTAATTGATGAACTCAAACTTATTAAGAATTTGTTGGCCACTAAAATCAAAAGTAAATAAGACTATGGCATAAAATTGTTTCAAAATTAATAATTACTCCATAATATCTAATTTTTAATTCTTCTTAAAATCATGTGGGATTAATTATCTAATGACCATTTGAATAATAAATGTATTAAAGTATCAATCTTAAAACTTTTATATAGTGTGTTATATTTGAGTAGAAGAACTAAAAGTTTATATGAATCTTGTATGTATTGTTGTATGTCGGTTTTGTTATTCTTTTCACGTCATAACATTATTTTAATGTGAAAATAAAGAAGATACAATATGTAATTTGTAGGGAGAAATGCGTCTAGTGGTGTCTCAATAGTTTTCTAGACACACTAAAAGAATTATGACAAAGTATGACAAATTCCCTTTTGTCCAAATTTAATAAAAAATACAACTTATCTCGTTATTGAAGGAATCAATTGGTACAAAACTTAAAAAAAAGGATGTTGTTTTGTAAGCCAACCTCATCAAATAATATTAAATCTTCTTAATTTTAGTGTCTATACTTTCATTCAAGCACATGAAAGAAATTTCTTAAAATCATTATTTTGTGTTATGTAATTTATATTTTATCTCATTAAAATATAAATAAAATAAATAAATTAAAAAACATATAAATTTGAAAAAAGTTGATAAAAAAATAATAAGCTAATTTTCCTATGTTATTAAAAAACTGTACGACCTTTATTTTATTATAAATTTTTAAAATAAAAACGATAATCTTCTCTAAAAGAATAGTCATGTATACTTTGTTTTATCTATAATAATAATAATAATAATAATAATAATAATAATAATAATAATAATAATAATAATAATAATAAAAATAAAAATAATAATAATAATAATAATAATATGTGTCATATGCTTTCTAAAATAGTATATAAACTATAGAATAATTGTTACTCATAATGAAGTTGAATCACCTTTATTTTAACCATATTTCAAATTTAACTTAAAGAATGAATATTAAAAAAGAATATAATTTATTAAAAAATAAATGTAAATAAATATTTTGATTTAATTGATGAACTCGAACTTATTAAGAATTTGTTGGCTACTAAAATCAAAAGTAAATAATACTATCGCATAAAATTGTTTCAAAATTAATAATTACTCCATAATATCTAATTTATTCTTCTTAAAATCATGTGGGATTAATTATCTAATGACCATTTGAATAATAAATGTATTAAAATATCAATCTTAAAACTTTTTTATAGTGTGTTATATTTGAGTAGAAGAACTAAAAGTTTATATGAATCTTGTATGTATTGTTGTATGTCGGTTTGGTTATTCTTTTCACGTCACAACATTGTTTTAATGTGAAAATGAAGAAGATACAAGTTGTAATTTGTAAGGAGAAATGCATCTAGTGGTGTCTCAATAGTTTTCTAGACACGCTAAAAGAATTATGACAAAGTATGACAAATTCCCTTTTGTCCAAATTTAATACAAAATACAACTTATCTCGTTATTGAAGGAATCAATTGGTACAAAACTTTAAAAAAAGGATGTTGTCTTGTAAGCCAACCTCATCAAATAATATTAAATCTTCTTAATTTTAGTGTCTATACTTTCATTCAAGCACATGAAAGAAATTTCTTAAAATCATTATTTTGTGTTATGTCATTTATATTTTATCTCTTTAAAATATAACTAAAATAAATAAATTAAAAAGACATATAAATTTGAAAAAAGTTGATAAAATAATAAAAAGCTAAAGTAGGTAAAAAAATATAAATATATTTTATTAGGAATAAATGTCAGAGTATTATGTGATATTGATATATTAACCTCTCTTCTATTTTATTTTTTAGATTAAATTAATATCAAGGCTAAAAGAATTGACCTATTTATATTGAATTTAGATAAAATTTGATGTAATGAAAGAAATAATTGAAGAATGACATTATATTTTTTATTTTATACATGAAAGATAATAAATCAGGAGACACGTCTGTTGCTAAAGGAGACAAGTTTTGTCTCAAACAATGCCCCACTACGCATCTTAAAAAAAGGAAGAGATGCATAAGGTTCCATATGCTTCAGTTGTGGGAAGTCTTATGTATGCTTAAGTTTGCACCCGTCCCGACTTAGCATTCATTCTAAGAGTTCTTGGCAGATATCTAAGCAACCCTGGTATGTAACACTAGATAGTACGTGTAATGTACTATTTGAAGAGAACAAGAGACTTCATGCTCACTTATAGAAAGTCATTGGGTATTCTGACTCAGATTTTAAAAATAAATGTAAAATAAAGTTATTACGGTTAAATAAAAAATGGAATGCCTATTTTTACTATGCAACTCCACCAAATAATATTTTTAGTTTAAAAAAATCATAAATTTTCAATCACGTCGGCTATAAAATATAAGTAAAAATGTATGTTATTGAACAATATAATATTTATTTACGAGAAAAAAATACAGTATTTATTCAAATATTTTTATATTGATTGAAATATATAAGTAATGTCATTCCAAAATTAATATTTATATACGTGAAAAAACACATCATTGATTAATTTATTTCTATATACATGAAAAAAAATATTTTTATAAACCAAAACTACTTTAATTTTTCTAAGTTCTGTATAATATTAATTTATCAATAATTTTTTTACATATGTGAAAAAATTATTTAAAAAAAATATTATTGTTATAAACGGAACAACTTTATTAAAACATTAAAACAATTATAACATGAACATAAAGTTATTGATCAAAATATTGAATAATAATGACAAAAATTTTACTATTGATTCTGGTATTTTTATAAATAACGTCAAAATAAAAATAATATTTATATAAATAATAATATACTTTTGATTCTAATATTTTGTATATGAAATTAACTATAGGCATTAATTTATTATGTCTTTTTAATTGAATAATTTAATTTTTTTAAAATCATTTTTATTATATTTTTAAAAAATACACATACTATATCAATATCTGTGTGAACGTATAAATATCTCACTAATTGACAATAAAAGAGATGAGATTCCATTTTAAATTTCTATACTAATATTAAAATTAGATGAAAATCAGTCTTAAGGGACTTTATTTTGATAATTCAATTATAAATATTATATTAATTGCTTTATATTAATACATTAATTTTTTTGTTATGAAATAAAGTAGGTAAAAAATATAAATATATTTTATTAGGAATAAATGTAAGAGTATTATGTGATATTGATATATTAACCTCTCTTCTATTTTATTTTTAAGATTAAATTAATATCAAGGCTAAAAGAATTGACCTATTTATATTGAATTTAGATAAAATTTGATGTAATGAAAGAAATAATTGAAGAATGATACTATATTTTTTATTTAATACATGAATGATAGTAAACCAGGAGACACGTCCGTTGCTAAAGGAGACAAGTTTTGTCTCAAACAATGCCTTACGACGGATCTTAAAAAAAGGAAGAGATGCATAAGGTTCCATATGCTTTAGTTGTTGGAAGTCTTATGTATGCTTAAGTTTGCACCCGTCCCGACTTAGCATACATTGTAATAGTTCTTGGCAAATATCTAAGCAACCCTGGTATGTAACACTAGATAGTACGTGTTCTTGGCAGATATCTAAGCAACCCTGGTATGTAACACTAGATAGTACGTGTAATGTGCTACCTGAAGAGAACAAGAGACTTCATGCTCACTTATAGAAAGTCATTGGGTATTCTGACTCATTTTAAAAATAAATGTAAAATAAAGTTATTACAGTTAAATAAAAAATGGAATGTATATTTTTACTATGCAACTCTAACCTTCACCAAATAATATTTTTTGTTTAAAAAATCATAAATTTTCAATCACGTCGGCCTATAAAATAGAAGTAAAAATGTATCTTACTGAACAATATAATATTTACTTACGAGGAAAAATACATTAATGATTCAAATATTTTTATATTGATTCAAATATATTAGTAATGTCATTCCATAATTAATATTTATATACATGAAAAAACACATCATTGATTAATTCATTTATATATACATGAAAAAAAATTATTTTTATAAACGAAAACTACTTTAATTGTTCTAAGTACTGTATAATATTAATTTATCAATAATTTTTTTACATATGTGAAAAAATTATTTAAAAAAAAATATTATTGTTATAAACGGAACAACTTTATTAAAACATTAAAACAATTATAAAATGAACATAAAGTTATTGATCAAAATATTGAATAATAATGACAAAAATTTTATTATTGATTCTGATATTTTTATAAATAACGTCAAAATAAAAATAATATTTATATAAATAATAATATACTGTTGATTCTAATATTTTGTATATGAAATTAACTATAGGAATTAATTTATTATGTCTTTTTAATTGAATAATTTAATTTTTTTAAAATCATTTTTATTATATTATAAAAAAATACGCATACCATATCAATATCCGTGTGAACGTATAAATATCTCACTAATTGACAATAAAAGAGATGAGATTAAATTTGAATTTCTATACTAATATTAAAATTAGATGAAAATCAGTCTTAAGGTGACTTCATTATAATAATTCAATTATAAATATTATATTAATTGCTTTAGATTAATACATTAATTTTTTTTGTTATGAAATAAAGTAGGTAAAAAATATAAATATATTTTATTAGGAATAAATGTTAGAGTATTATGTGATATTGATATATTAACCTCTCTTCTATTTTATTTTTTAGATTAAATTAATATAAGGGTAAAAGAATTGACCTATTTATATTGAATTTAGATAAAATTTGATGTAATATAAGAAATAATTGAAGAATTGTTGGTGCAAAGGTGAATAAATGATGAACAAAGGAAATATTCTATTAAGAATGACGACTACAAAACATGATAAAAGTTACAATGATTGTCACCCTATTTATAAGCTAAAACTAGGGTTACTAGAATAAGATAAAATACTAAAATACCCTCTAACAAACTTAGGGGCTAAGGAAAATAGTACAACTAAATAAATATGAATTACTATTAATATTCTAATAAGAATGACATTATATTTTTTATTTTATAAATGAAAGATAGTAAACCAGGAGACACGTCCGTGGCTAAAGGAGACAAGTTTTGTCTCAAACAATGCCCCACTACGGATCTTAAAAAAAGGAAGAGATGCATAAGGTTCCACATGCTTCAGTAAAAGGAAGAGATGCATAAGGTTCCACATGCTTCAGTTGTGGGAAGTCTTATGTATGCTTAAGTTTGCACCCGACTTAGCATTCATTGTAAGAGTTCTTGGCAGATATCTATGCAACCCTGGTATGTAACGCTAGATAGTACATGTAATGTGCTACCTGAAGAGAACAAGTGACTTCATGCTCACTTATAGAAAGTCATTGGGTATTCTGACTCAGATTTTAAAAATAAATGTAAATTCAAGTTATTACGGTTAAATAAAAAATGGAATGTCTATTTTTACTATGCAACTCTAACCTCCACCAAATAATATTTTTAGTTTAAAAAAATCATAAATTTTCAATCACGTCGGCCTATAAAATATAAGTGAAAATGTATGTTATTGAACAATATAATATTTACTTACGAGGAAAAATACATTAATGATTCAAATATTTTTATATTGATTCAAATATATTAGTAATGTCATTCCATAATTAATATTTATATACATGAAAAAACACATCATTGATTAATTCATTTATATATACATGAAAAAAAATTATTTTTATAAACGAAAACTACTTTAATTGTTCTAAGTACTGTATAATATTAATTTATCAATAATTTTTTTACATATGTGAAAAAATTATTTAAAAAAAAATATTATTGTTATAAACGGAACAACTTTATTAAAACATTAAAACAATTATAAAATGAACATAAAGTTATTGATCAAAATATTGAATAATAATGACAAAAATTTTATTATTGATTCTGATATTTTTATAAATAACGTCAAAATAAAAATAATATTTATATAAATAATAATATACTGTTGATTCTAATATTTTGTATATGAAATTAACTATAGGAATTAATTTATTATGTCTTTTTAATTGAATAATTTAATTTTTTTAAAATCATTTTTATTATATTATAAAAAAATACGCATACCATATCAATATCCGTGTGAACGTATAAATATCTCACTAATTGACAATAAAAGAGATGAGATTAAATTTGAATTTCTATACTAATATTAAAATTAGATGAAAATCAGTCTTAAGGTGACTTCATTTTAATAATTCAATTATAAATATTATATTAATTGCTTTAGATTAATACATTAATTTTTTTTGTTATGAAATAAAGTAGGTAAAAAATATAAATATATTTTATTAGGAATAAATGTTAGAGTATTATGTGATATTGATATATTAACCTCTCTTCTATTTTATTTTTTAGATTAAATTAATATAAGGGTAAAAGAATTGACCTATTTATATTGAATTTAGATAAAATTTGATGTAATATAAGAAATAATTGAAGAATTGTTGGTGCAAAGGTGAATAAATGATGAACAAAGGAAATATTATATTAAGAATGACGACTACAAAACATGATAAAAGTTACAATGATTGTCACCCTATTTATAAGCTAAAACTAGGGTTACTAGAATAAGATAAAATACTAAAATACCCTCTAACAAACTTAGGGGCTAAGGAAAATAGTACAACTAAATAATTATGAATTACTATTAATATTCTAATAAGAATGACATTATATTTTTTATTTTATAAATGAAAGATAGTAAACCAGGAGACACGTCCGTGGCTAAAGGAGACAAGTTTTGTCTCAAACAATGCCCCACTACGGATCTTAAAAAAGGAAGAGATGCATAAGGTTCCACATGCTTCAGTAAAAGGAAGAGATGCATAAGGTTCCACATGCTTCAGTTGTGGGAAGTCTTATGTATGCTTAAGTTTGCACCCGACTTAGCATTCATTGTAAGAGTTCTTGGCAGATATCTATGCAACCCTGGTATGTAACGCTAGATAGTACATGTAATGTGCTACCTGAAGAGAACAAGTGACTTCATGCTCACTTATAGAAAGTCATTGGGTATTCTGACTCAGATTTTAAAAATAAATGTAAATTCAAGTTATTACGGTTAAATAAAAAATGGAATGTCTATTTTTACTATGCAACTCTAACCTCCACCAAATAATATTTTTAGTTTAAAAAAATCATAAATTTTCAATCACGTCGGCCTATAAAATATAAGTGAAAATGTATGTTATTGAACAATATAATATTTACTTACGAGGAAAAATACATTATTGATTCAAATATTTTTATATTGATTCAAATATATTAGTAATGCCATTCCAAAATTAATATTTATATACGTAAAAAAACACATCATTGATTAATTTATTTATATATACATGAAATAAAATTATTTTTATAAACGGAAACTACTTTAGTTGTTCTAAGTATTGTATAATATTTATCAATAATTTTTTTACATATGTGAAAAAATTATTTTAAAAAAAATATTATTGTTATAAACGGAACAACTTTATTAGAACATTAAAACTATTATAACATGAACATAAAGTTATTGATCAAAATATTGAATAATAATGACAAAAGTTTTACTATTTGATATTTTTATAAATAATGTCAAAATAAAAAAAAAATTTATATAAATAATAAAATATTGTTGATTCTAATATTTTATATATGAAATTAACTATAGGCATTAATTTATTATGTCTTTTTAATTGAATAATTTAATTTTTTTAATATCATTTATATTATATTTTTAAAAAATACGCATACTATATCAATATCCGTGTGAACGTATAAATATCTCACTAATTGACAATAAAAATAATAATTAAAAATCAACCTCATCAGTTTCTTCAGTTGGACGTGAGTTTACTTGCAGAACTTTTGTAATTTTGAAACTTCTGCTAATACAACTATGATAGGAAGTGTTTTTTGTTATGCATATTATAATTTCATATTTTATATTTTAATGGGTAACTTTAATGTTGATAAATGTCTCTTTAAGTAAATGTGAATTAGAGTGATCTATTAGATAATTACCAATATATGATCCCCAATATCACTACGCCAGAAATGAGTTTTAGTAGCGCACCCTTTAGCAGCGCTTCTTAAAAAAGCGCTGCTAAAGGGTGGGTAAAAAAAAAGAAAAAAAATTTCCTACCAAAGACAACGCTTTTGAAAAAGCGCTGCTAAACGGGGGCCCTAAGAAAGCGCTTTTTAAAAAGCGCTGCTAAAGGGGGGTCTAAGAAAGCGCTTTTAAAAAGCGTTGCTAAAGGGGGACCTAAGAAAGCGCTTTTAAAAAGCGCTGCTAAAGGGGGCCCCTTTAGCAGCGCTTTTTCTATAAAGCGCTGCTATATGGCATTGCTAAGGCACCCTAAGAAAGCGCTTTTAAAAGCGCTGCTAAAGCCCTTTAAAAGCGCTGCTAAAGGGGGACCTAAGAAAGCGCTGCTAAAGGGGCCCCTTTAGCAGCGCTTTTTCTATAAAGCGCTGCTATATGGGATTGCTAAGGCACCCTAAGAAAGCGCTTTTAAAAGCGCTGCTAAAGGCCTTTAAAAGCGCTGCTATAGGTATTAGTATTATAATTTTAAAATACCCTCCAGAATTTTAAGAGAAACAGAACAATCGTGCAATATTTCTTTTCTTCTTTCTTTCTCCTCTGGCGAACGACCCATTCAAAGTTTCGTTTCTGTTGCCGTCATTCGCCGTCGACCGTCGCCCTGTTTCGTTGGATTGCGCCGCCGTCGCCGTTCACCGTCCGTTTTCGAGTCTGCATTGCATTGCATTTCCACCATTGTTAAGGTATGTGAAGTTTTACTATGGTTTTCTTGTTTTTTTTTTCTTTTCACCATTGTTGGTATTTGAAGACATTAAAGGTTTTGAAGGTTTTTGTTAATACTTTTATCTAAATATTGATGGTTTTTCTTTTCACCATTGTTTGTATTTGATAGTTTTTCTAAATATTGAAGGTTTTTCTTAATAATTTTATCTAAATATTGATGGTTTCTGAGTTGTTGACTAAATAGGTAAGAAAAATTATTAATAATTCATAGTAAAATTATTAATGTTGTTTGATGGTTTCTTTGCATAAAATTATTAATGTTGTTGACTAAATATTGATGGTTTCTGAGTTATTGATGGTTTCTGAGCTGTTGTTGTATTTATTGAGTTATTGAAGGTTTAGTGAAGGTTTTTAGTGTTGTTTTGTATTGAAGGTTTGAGGACATGCAAGTAAATTTGAGTTCAAGTATGATACGTATACTATTGTTTTTGTTGTTGTGTAGATATGTTACGTTTGAGGACATGCAAGTAAATTTTAGTGTTGATACGTATACTGTTGTTGAGTTATTGTTTTTGTTGTTGAGTTCAAGTATGATACGTATATTGTTGTTTTGTATTGAAGGTTTGAGGACATGCAAGTAATTTTTAGTGTTGTTGTTGTGTAGAAATGACTTATTAAAGGTTTAGTGAAGGTTTTATATGTTGATATGTTATTATGTTATTATGATGGATTTCTCAATGTTTATATGATATATATGTTATTATGGTTTTATATATTTAGTTAGGATTTCTCAATGTTTAGTAAGGATGTCATTTTGGTTTAAGGATTATCTAGTAATTCTAATATGACTTGTTTTGGTGGATTATCTAGTATTTTTAATATGATTTGTCTTGGTTAATTATTAATATGATTTTAATAAAATTTATATTTTGTCTGCTATAGGGGTTACCTGTGAAGAGCAAAGCCGTGATCATTTCTAAGCATCCTATTGCATAGCATTCTTAGAAGTTAGTGATTTCCTTACAGGTATTCTCTGTTTTGTTTAACTTTTATAGTTTAGTGTAGATTACTCAATTAGTATGGATAAAAAATGGATGTCTGGTAATCGATTGTCAAAAGAGTACGAGAATGGGGTATCGAAGTTCGTTAAGTTTGCTGTTGAACACGCCAAAGACCCCAGTAGGATCACATGTCCTTGCTTAGGATGCTGTTATGGGCGTCGAGTTGACGTCATTCAGTTGGAATCTCATTTAATGAGACATGGAATTGATCGAAGTTACACATGTTGCACATTACATGGTGAGATAAGTAACGAGAATGTTGAACCCCGGAATAATACGACATGTGCTTCAAAGGACAATGACAGAGATACATATGATTGTGATCGAGTCGAAGAGATTGCAGAAGCACTTAAAGAAGATCTTCAAGATTGTCCCAAGATGTTTGAGAGGTTGGTAAGTGATGCAGAGAAACCGTTGTATAAAGGTTGCACTACTTTCACAAGATTGTCCGCGATATTAAAGTTGTACAATTTAAAGGCGGGTAATGGATGGTCGGATAAAAGTTTCACAAAGTTGTTAGCCCTACTTCAAGAGATGCTTCCGGAGGATAATGTTCTTCCCAATCGAACCTATGAAGCTAAAAAAATGTTATGCTCTATTGGCATGAGCTATGATAAGATACATGCTTGTCCAAATGATTGCATTTTGTTTCGAAATGAATATGCATCATTAAACGAGTATCCTAAATGCGGTGTATCTCGGTATAAGAAAAAATTGTCACCAGCAAAAGTATTATGGTATTTTCCTATAATTCCGAGATTCAGACGCATGTTTCCTAGTGAAACAGATGCAAAACACCTGACTTGGCATGCAGATGATAGAATTGTAGATGGGAAGTATTGACATCCGGCAGATTCACCACAGTGGATGAAAATTGATAATGATTATCCTGATTTTGGAGAAGAAGCTAGAAACCTTCGCTTGGCATTATCGACTGATGGAATGAATCCGCATGGTCTACAGAGTATCTCACATTCTACCTGGCCTGTAATTATTATGATTTATAACCTACCTCCATGGCTATGTATGAAGCGTAAGTACATGATGTTATCTATGTTAATTTCTGGCCCTAAACAACCAGGGAATGACATAGACGTATACCTGACACCTCTAATCGAAGACTTAGAGAGTTTGTGGGAGAACGGTGTGGAGGTTTATGATGGATACAGGAAAGAAAGTTTCAATTTGAGGGCGATGTTGTTTGGCACAATTAATGATTTCCCAGCATACAAAAATCTATCGGGGTATAGCATTAAAGGTCAATGTGCGTGTCCTATATGTGAAGAAAACACATATTGGACGCGGTTGGAATTTGGTCAGAAGAATGTCTTTCTTGGTCATCGTAGATTCTTAAATTCTAGTCATCACTACTGTGGGTGGAGAAAAGCATTCAATGGAGATTCAGAACAACGTAAAGCTCCACCTACATTGACCGGCGAACAAATTTTTGAAAAGGTGAAAGATGTGAGTACTAAGTTTGGCAAGCCTTTTGCTCATACGCTTGTCACGCGTGGGTGGAAGAAGAGGTCAATTTTGTCTGAGTTGCCGTATTAGAAGTCGTTGTATGTAAGACATTTTCTTGATGTTATGCATATTGAAAAAAATGTATTTGAAAGTGTTATTGGTACGTTACTCAATATACAAGGAAAGTCTAAGAATGACCTTAAAGCAAGAAAGGACTTGGTAGCAATGAGAATAAGGAATGAATTAGGACCCTTGAAGAAAGGAAACCGCACATATCTACCACCTGCTGCTTATACTTTATCTAGAAAGGAGAAAAAGATACTGTGTAAGTTTCTGAGTGAAGTTAAAGTTCCAGAAGGATACTCTTCAGATATTAGAAGACTTGTTTCTATGAAACACCTCAAGTTAAAAAGTTTAAAGACACATGACTGCCATGTTATAATGGAACACTTTCTACCAATAGGTATACATTCTATTTTGCCAGAAAAAGTGAGAGGCGCAATAACTAAATTGTGTTTTTTCTTTAGGTCAATCTGTAGTAAGGTGATAGATCCTGCGATCTTACCAACATTGCAAAGAGAAATAGTTATTACTTTGTGCGAGCTTGAAATGTATTTTCCTCCATCATTTTTTGACATAATGGTACATCTAGTTGTTCATCTTGTGAAAGAGACACAACTGTGTGGACCTGCCTATATGAGATGGATGTACCCTGTTGAGCGTTATATGAAAATATTGAAAGGGTATGTGAAAAACCGAAGTCGACCAGAGGGATGTATTGTTGAACGATACATTGTTGAAGAAGCTATTGAGTTTTGTACTGAATATTTGTCCAACGTTCAATCCATTGGCCTCCCAAAATCTCATGTTGTTGAAAAAATAGATGGTAAACAGTTAATTGGAAATAAAGTTGTGACAGTTTCAAGGGATGAACGGGAGCAAGTGCATTTGTATGTTTTGCACAATGACATTGAGGTTGAGCCGTATGTTGAAATGCACAAGGACGTTCTCTGAGGTTTAAATCTGAATAGAAATGAAAATTGGATAGTACGTGAGCACAATCGAAGTTTTATAACATGGTTCAAGGAGCATATTTTTTCAAAGTTTTATTCTGATCCCGCTTCAATAACAGAAAGGTTGAGATATTTAGCATATGGTCCAAGTTTGCATGTGTTTTCTTATAGCACATACGCAATTAATGGATACACATTTTATACCAAGGAACAAGATGATAAAAGTACAATGCAAAATAGTGGTGTCACCGTGCTTGCCGAAGCAATGCACATTTCCTCGTATTATGGGGTTATCGAGCGCATTTGGGTGTTTGATTATGAGAAGTTTCAGATTCCTATCTTTGGATGCAAGTGGGTTGAAAATAATAGTGGCATACAAATGGATAAATCAGGTTTTTTTAAAGTGGATCTTAATAAGGTGGGGTACAAAGATGAGCCTTTTATTCTAGCCACGCAAGCTAAACAAGTGTTCTATGTCACTGATCCGACAAGTATGAAATGGTCTATAGTTCTTTTTTCCAACAAAGTAATCGATGATAACATTGGAGAAAAGGGGGATGTTTATGTTGAGAATGAATCTTATATTATAGATGATCCAGATGAGAATATTAGAGCGGACGAATCATATATTAGAAATGATCATAACGAGGGAATTTGGATCAATCCATCTGTCTGTGTTGTTAAGAGACAAGTAAACCCCGTTACAAGTAAACCCCGTTTTAATTAAATAATTGAACATTTTAAAATTTGCTTGTTTAACTTAATATTCTAATGTTGATTATGTTTTTTTAGGTTCTTGTATGACAAGTTATTGGTCCCGAATGAATTGACTTCAGTATTCGCATTCTTATCTGCTAGCTGTGTCAACTCACGTATAATAGACCAGTCACCAGATACAGTTAAAGAGTACACAGTGTAGAGATTTATGCGCGCGACTACGGAGAAGTTGTTCTTGTTGCCATATAACACTGGCCATGGATTAGATTTTATTCTAAATTCATTTATTATAATTGTTCGATTTTTCCCTTTCTATATATATAACATTTCCGTCTAAACTGTTGTCTTATTTTATAGTGGACATTGGTTGTTGATCGCAATTAATCCGACGAAAGAAATAATGTATTATATAGATTCATTGGATGGCGATACAACAAAATATGAAAATCTGAGGAACTTTGTTGATACGTAAGTGATGAGATATACTGTTGTCTTTAATTATATATCTTTATTTATTATGTGACATTGTTCTAAATATGCGTTTATATTATGTTAGAGTTATACAAATATTCAGAGCACAAAGAGATGCAACGGTGCCAAAAATTAAGGCTAACAACATCAACTGGATCAGAGTGGAGGTATATTCTCGCATGTTTCTACTTGATAAAACTATTTAAACTATATATCCGGATAAATATTCGTTTGTTTTTTCCATTTACAGTGTCCTCGGCAGCACAATGGTATTGACTGTGGATATTTTGTATTGCGCTTTATTAGGAAATTATTCTTTCTAGTCAACTTGAGATTCCATTCATGGTATGGATCAATTTATTATATAAGTTATATGATTCATTTTGATAATTATCCGATACTTCATCTGCGTAATTAGTTTTAAACTTAAATCTTATTCGATCTGTTATATTATGTAGTATTTTGATGAATTCAAGTGCGCTACTTACACGAAAGCAAAATTGGAAGAAATTAAAGAGGAATGGTATCAATTTATTCTTGGGTTGAGAATTGTATAGAGTTATCGGATTGGAAGACTTGTAATTATATGTGAATTGAATGTATTTGTGTTGTTGTAATTCTGAGGATCGAATTTTGTTGTAACATATTTAAACAGGTTTATGTGTATATTAAAATGTTTATGAGCAAAGTCATGAGTTACAATGTATCCAAAGTTTTGAATTGTACATATAAGGCCAAAGTTTGAATTGTATATTTAAGGCCAAAGTTTGAATTGTATTTATAAGGCCAAAGTGTTGAAATAAAGGCCTGAATTATAAGAAGGTTTGTGTAATATAAGCAGGTTGTTGGTAAAATATACAAAACAGGGTGAATATTTAAAAAAAAAAAATTTAAAATCTGAGACATTAGACAACGCTTTTACATAAAAGCGCTGCTAAAGGTCACAAATATTACGCTACAAAAGCGCTGCTATAGGTTTGGAAGGGGGGGGTCTAAGACAGCGCTTGTAAAAAGCGCTGCTAAAGGTCTTTTTTGGCATAGTGTATACGGTACACAAACAAATTATCTATTCTCCCCATCTAAAGAGACTTTGAGGCATAAAGAATATTGATTCATAACGAAGCACAAAAGTCATCAACTTCTGAGTTCAGGATTATCGTCAAAGAATTTTTTTCTCAATAGATCCCGGTATTCCTAAAATCAATTTATCGATCCTATAATTTTATACATGACTATTTTGATTCCGCATAAAATATATGTCATAATATGTTAAACATGTATATTGATTTGATTCAATTCTAACATTTTCAAGTCTGTCAAAATATGATTCAAACCATGTATAAATCATGATCCAAATCATCGCCTTATATATTTTTTTATAGTATTATGAGATTTTTTTTTACTTTTTTTAATTAATGTTGTACAATTCTCAAGATTTGTTATAATGGAAAGTAACACCTAGGTTTTATTTCTATAAATTAGAATTAATACGTATCTATCTTTTTCTAATGACAAATCCTTTACTCGTTGGTTTTTCTCTCAACCCAAGAGTTATAACACATATTTGTGCAACATTGGACATTGTAATTTTCTTTTATTTTTTCAATTAAATTCGTACTTGAATTATTTTTCATCTCACACCCTATCGTCGATGAAAGTTTTTTTGTGCATATGCATACACAATTTTCAAAATTTGTTCTAAATTAAAGTAACATTTAGATTAATCTGCGCGAAGTCTATTTTACAAAATTTTCTATTTTAATTAGTTTTATAGCATTTTTATGTCATGCTATTTTTATATTTTATAGGAATAATTATTTAATTTCACATACATAAGTTATATTTTAAATATTTTTCTCGTTTATTTTTTTTAATATGTTTGAGCCAAACTAAATGATTACATTAAATTTTAGTTTGAATTTAATATTAGAGAATTAAAACTTATTGATTATATATAGATTATTTGTAATGTATAAAAATATCAACAATTTTATCCAAACTAAAATAATTTTTTTAAATAAGTTACATTTTAAGTTTTAATATTATTTATAAATTTTTAAAGTTTTGATTATTTCTTATATACAAAAGTATCAACTAAAAAAATCCTTCCTACGCTAAATAAAATTTTAAAAAATCTAATTAAAATATAACTAAAATAAATAAATTAAAAAACATATAAATTTAAAAAAAGTTGATAAAATAATAATAAGCTAAAGTAGGTAAAAAAATAAATATATTTTATTAGGAATAAATGTCAGAGTATTATGTGATATTGATATATTAACCTCTCTTCTATTTTATTTTTTAGATTAAATTAATATCATGGCTAAAAGAATTGACCTATTTATATTGAATTTAGATAAAATTTGATGTAATGAAAGAAATAATTGAAGAATGACATTATATTTTTTATTTTATACATGAAAGATAGTAAACCAGGAGACACGTTCGTTGCTAAAGGAGACAAGTTTTGTCTCAAACAATGCCCCACTACGCATCTTAAAAAAAGGAAGAGATGCATAAGGTTCCATATGCTCCAGTTGTGGGAAGTCTTATGTATGCTTAAGTTTGCACCCGTCCCGACTTAGCATTCATTGTAAGAATTCTTGGCAGATATCTATGCAACCCTGGTATGTAACACTAGATAGTAGGTGTAATGTGCTACCTGAAGAGAACAAGAGACTTCATGCTCACTTATAGAAAGTCATTGGGTATTCTGACTCAAATTTTAAAAATAAATGTAAAATAAAGTTATTACGGTTAAATAAAAAATTGAATGCCTATTTTTACTATGCAACTCTAACCTCCACCAAATAATATTTTTAGTTTAAAAAAATCATAAATTTTCAATCACGTCGGCTATAAAATATAAGTAAAAATGTATGATATTGAACAATATAATATTTATTTACGAGGAAAAATACAGTATTTATTCAAATATATTTATATTGATTCAAATATATAAGTAATGTCATTCCAAAATTAATATTTATATACGTGAAAAAACAAATCATTGATTAATTTATTTATATATACATGAAAAAAAATTATTTTTATAAACGAAAACTACTTTAATTTTTCTAAGTACTGTATAATATTAATTTATCAATAATTTTTTTACATATGTGAAAAAATTATTTAAAAAAAATATTATTGTTATAAACGGAACAACTTTATTAAAAGATTAAAACAATTATAACATGAACATAAAGTTATTGATCAAAATATTGAATAATAATGACAAAAATTTTACTATTGATTCTGGTATTTTTATAAATAACGTCAAAATAAAAATAATATTTATATAAATAATAATATACTGTTGATTCTAATATTTTGTATATGAAATTAACTATAGGCATTAATTTATTATGTCTTTTTAATTGAATAATTTAATTTTTTTAAAATCATTTTTATTATATTTTAAAAAAATACGCATACCATATCAATATCCGTGTGAATGTATAAATATCTCACTAATTGACAATAAAAGAGATGAGATTAAATTTGAATTTCTATACTAATATTAAAATTAGATGAGAATCAGTCTTAAGGTGACTTCATTTTAATAATTCAATTATAAATATTATATTAATTGCTTTATATTAATACATTAATTTTTTTGTTATGAAATAAAGTAGGTAAAAAATATAAATATATTTTATTAGGAATAAATGTCAGAGTATTATGTGATATTGATATATTAACCTCTCTTCTATTTTATTTTTTAGATTAAATTAATATCAAGGCTAAAAGAATTGACCTATTTATATTGAATTTAGATAAAATTTGATGTAATGAAAGAAACAATTGAAGAATGACACTATATTTTTTATTTAATACATGAAAGATAGTAAACAAGGAGACACGTCCGTTGCTAAAGGAGACAAGTTTTGTCTGAAACAATGCGCCACTACGGATCTTAAAAAAAGGAAGAGAAGCATAAGGTTTCCATATGCTTCAGTTGTGCGATGTCTTATGTATGCTTAAGTTTGCACCCGTCCCGACTTAGTATACATTGTATGAGTTCTTGGGAGATATCTAAGCAACCCTGGTATGTAACACTAGATAGTACATGTAATGTGCTACCTGTCGCTACTGCGAAAATCGGCGCCGGCTTGACAGGAGAGTCGCCACCGTGCGTTATTTATCCCTCAGAGCGGGAAAGGAAACGCTCGAAGTAAACCTCGCAAAGACGGGAAAAGGTATGGTCATCGCAACCAAAACCTGGATTCGGGAGTCGGTTACGCAAGGGGAAGGTATTAGCACCCCTCACGTCCATCGTACTCGATGGGATCCACGCTTGGTGTTTATAAGGAAAAGGGTGTTTATCTATCTACGCTAATGGCCAGTCTGAAAAGAAAAGAAAAGGACAGGACTCGACAGAACATACGGTGTTCTGGGCCTACGTACTCCCTCGTGCAATGGGAAAGTCAGAGTCAACGTAGTTCGACTACCTACGTCTAAACGGGGAAAAGGTTGCTCGCCAGGACATCGCGTCCTGTGCCTACGTACTTCCACACAGCATGGAAGATCAGAGCAAACGTAGTTCGACTAACCACGGCTAAACAGGGGGTTCTCACACAGCAGTGAGAAAGCAAACTGGTCTCAAAGGTTCGGGAACCTACAACTACGATCTGGTCTCAAATGCACTCGGGCAAGAGAAAAAGGGGTAACAATTAGTCGTCAGCGGGAAAGTCTCGATCGCACAGCCGCGAGAGAACAAAGGTTAGTTGTTAGGGTGCTCGCTAGGATATCGCATCCTATGCCTACATATCCTCATCTGGTACGAGGAATCAGAGCAGCTGTAGTTCGGCTACCTACGACACAAGCTACTCAAAATCTCCTACTGAAAGGAAAGGGAAAAGACACCCTAAAACTATAGCTGAAAAAAGGGGAATCTACCTACTGTTATCATGCCTGGTTGACCATCCTAATGTCTATCATAACGACTCCGTAGCGGAGAAGTTAGAGCTCCTAAGGGATCATGGCAACAGGACTAAACGGCAAACGGGAATCAACTGCAAAGTAAAGAAATACTGGAAAGATGCATGAATGCAATAACCAAACAAGCAAGGCGCAAAGGCCGCAAACCACAGAGGTAAGGGAGCTCAGCTCTACCAAATACCAGCAAGCAAAGCCACTCAATAACAAACAAGCAGAAGGAGGACCACCTCAACTTCTCATGCACACAAAGCCTATTTCTAAAATGCACCTATCTCAGAAATATCTAGATGAATTCCTACGTCTAGTGCAGCACAACACCACACAAGTCAAACAACATAAAGAGAAGGCGAACCAGCCTGACACGCTCCTATCTAAAACTTAAACAAAAACCCTGAGCAAGACCCTTAACAACCCTGAAACAAACTTCTGATCTATCCCTGAACAAAGCTCTATGCAAAGCCCTAAACAAAACTCTAAGCAAAACTCTAATCAAAACCCTAAGCAAGAGGAATCAATCCCAGTCTCCAAGCTTCAGAACAAGCTTACCAAAGAGAGGGAGCTAAGCAGACAAACTCATAGTGCCTTCCTCAGGAAAGTACCAGGAGGTTACCACTCAGGAATCATATCCTATGCGGCTCAACAACTGTGATCAGTTTACATTCCTCCTCAGGAGAAACTAAACTCACATGAAGGCTCCGGCATCATTGGATACTTGAGAAAGCCTATAAGAACTAGGGGAACTAAGTGAGCAGACCCATAGGACCTTCCTCAGGAAAGTACTAGGAGGCTTCCACTTAGGAATCGTATCCTATGTGGCTCAACAACTGTGATCAGTTTACATTCCTCCTCAGGAGAAACTAAACTCACATGAAGGCTCCAACATCATTGGATACTTAAGAAATCCTAGATGAACTAGAGGAACTAAGTGAGCAGACCCATAGTGCCTTCCTCAGGAAAGTACTAGGAGGCTTCCACTTAGGAATCGTATCCCATGTGGTTCAACAACTGTGATCAGTTTACGTTCCTCCTCAGGAGAAACTAAACTCACATGAAGGCTCCAACATCATTGGATACTTAAGAAAGAGGTGAGAAGAAAGAATGAAAGTCATTCATAGTGCCTTCCTCAGGAAAGTACCATAAACTCCCTTCAAACTTCAGGATCTCGAACCTCACAAATAGAGAACAAGCTCCTAGACTAGGCCTCAATCCACTGCATCCTTGCAAGCTCCAACAGGACTTCATCCAGCCTCCATCTTCAAGAAGAAACTGTCATACCCCAAATTTTGACCACCTTAGATCCTCATTATCATAGTAAAATCATACATCATAAGTTTTTTTAACACTAATCCAGTTCAAGGTTTCATGTGCCAAGTTACAGATGAATTAGGGTTTCGCGCGGTGAAATCGGGAAAAAGGCATGTGTGGTTAATCAAGGTCTTGAATGAATTTGAGATGTGAGAAGGTTCAAATATGTCACATGAGGACAAGAGACAAGTCAATTTGAAGCGGGCGCATCAAAATCAAGAGCAGCGCAGTACGGGCGCCCGATTAGGGTTTTCGACTGTCGAAAAGTCAACTGTCGTTTGACTTTTGTGTTAAAAGGAATTTCAATGAGGGAATTGTGTTTCATAGAGCTCATATGGCCTAATGAAGTCTACTCAAGAAATCTCAAAGTCACCGGAGGTCCAGAACGCCTGCAGTCGACCCGGTAGCCACCGATCGATCGCGCCGGCGACGAAAAATCGACTTTTTAAATTTAAGGATTTAGACTTCAAGATGCAAAGCAAAAATGTTCCATATGTCAATATGAGACTACTCATAAATTTGGAGGGTCATTTGATCAAGGATGGAGGTGTAATCGGAAAAATCGGGAATTAGGGTTTCGAAAGGGGCCAAACCCTAACTTCCTAACCACACACCCGATTGAGGTGGTTCAAAGCTCATTTGAAAGCTCTTGACAAGATCTACAAAAGTGTCCTAGTGGTCCATAGTCAGAAAAGGCTTGGTTTTTGAGTTAGAGAAGAAAACATTACAAGAGGGGGAAAAACTTAGAATTTTTCTAAGTGTTTTACACTAAAGAACCCTAAAATCAGCCAACTTCAAGGGGATTTTTCACATAGTTCTAAATAGAATCAAGACTTCCAATGAACATGAATGTTTTAGTACTATATGAGGGCTTTCTAAAAAGTACAAGAGCATCTCAAGGTGATTTATGAGCTGAGAGATACATGTGTTCAAAGTTGGTGTTTTGTCACTTTTGTCCCACATTGATCAATTTTGCAAAAACACCTCTATCACTCAAGTGGATCAATTTCAATGTGACAAACTCCTTCTATCTGATATATTAATCATCTCAAGCAGGTCGAATCAAAGAAATAGCAAGAAGATAGCATGGAATCAAGAATTGGAAGTTCATTGCCTAAGTTGAAAAGATTGACTTTTCCAAGCATGAGGTGTAAAGGGATTTCTGCTCCAGCCACTCTACCAAGCCTCTAGGCTGTGTTTTCTCTGTAACATCATCATTCTAACTTGCCAATTGAGTTAAGGGAACAGCTAGAGATCAGAAAAGCAAAGCAAGTTGTCATTTGGAAGAAAAAATCTAAGATTTCTTCATGGTGAAGCAAAGTCACCTAGCAAGCTCCTCACTCATTTTTTCTATAAATAGGGACTTCAAACTCCTCATTTAGGACATCAACATCATTCTAAAAACCTGCTAGAAGCAAGCACCTCATTACATCTCTCTTTCACTCCAAATTTGCAAAATCTCCAAAGTTGTCAAAAAATGCCTAAAAATCAGCATTTGCAACTTTGATGCTACTTTGAGTTCTATGCATTCCAAACCTCAAAAAACCATCCATACACTCTCTAAATCATATATATGAGGTGTACCAACCATTAAACCACCCAAAAACTCAAAGAATCCAAAAGTCAACTTTCCATGGAACTTACTTTGACCAAAGTCCACAAAAACCTCCAAACTGAGTTCCAAGCATCTTCTTGAGGTTTTGATCACTCATACACCTCACATATAACATATGTCAACTGTCCAAACACTCACCAACCGTTAGAAAGTTCATATCTTTTCATTTGGCATTGAAAGTGTGTTATTGCTTAAAGTGGAAGAAAACTCAAAAGCCAACAATTGAAGCAAGGAGTCTCTGGTTTTCTCAACATTTCTTGGCTTGATAAATAGGATCATTAACAGGTATGTAACTGATCTTTATTAGCTTTAGCATCATATTTCATAAATTGACATTTTTTGTGTTCTGGTACATATTGAACTATGAACATTGCTTGATTCTTATAACACATGTTTTTCAATAAATGATAAAAATCCTCATAAGCATGAACATAAGTGTGTGGACCATCTGTCTTGTTGGTATGCTGACTCACTTATTTTGTTATTCAACTGGCTTACTTGTTATATACAAACTTGATGGTTTTGGGGATGTGATGCTGTTGGGTTTGCTTTGTATTTTAAAATTTATGAAACTGTGGAAGATGAGGTCTCAAACCTATGAGCACTTGGACTGTTGTTGGTTTCATGTTGTTAGGTTATACTGCTAGGTTTCTGGTGTGCTTAGAACCACAGGTTTGTTAAAGATATATCAGAGCCACACCTTTAGGCCCAGTTTTGTTTTAAATAGCTTTGAGTTATCCAGGGGTCAAATGTATGGATTCTGACTTTGGGAGGGTGCTTGGTGTGTACTTGGTCATGTCCTTTTAATTTGTGGTTTATTTGCAAATTCAAACCAGGCCAGGGTTGATATATATGTTGATCATATTACTGAGTTTATTACCAAAAACTGTTTTGCAGCAGTACTGTCCCTTAGAAAGGTAAGTGATATGTGATCAAAGTTTGAGCAAGATGCATACCAACTGTCATGGACTGTTGTTGTTTGATGACTGTCCCAAAGCTAGGTCCATCCCTCATATATCCCAATATCAAGTGTGGTTGGATTACAGTCCTAAAATCTGAACCACACCTGTAGACATAGCCTGCTATTCTAAGTTTAGTTGGGCCAGGTTGTTTTTTTTCAGTTGAAGAGATTTTGATCAGGAGTGTGAGTGTCTATGTTGGCCAAGACATTTCTGTTAGGTTTATTGTGATTTTATGCAGCTTGGTGAGGGGCCAGTATTGGATTGTGTTGGTGATTGCTGGCTGTGTAAGCAGTCTTGATTTGATGATCCTTGTTGTTTGAGGGCTTGGACAAAAGGGAAGCTGTTTGGAATGTGATTTAGTCTAGGTTTTAGTTTTAAGATGTTCATGGTAAAATTCTATTCCATTACACTACTATGTTTGGTTTTGCACCCTTGATGAGTATGTGTCTTTTTTTGGTTTTAGAGCTGTAGGCTAGATAGTGTAAATGTTAAAATGATCTTTGAATGGTAAGTGATTATTGTATGGGAATCCTAGTGGTATCCCTACAAAAGGCAAGTACATAAAGGGGGCCTATGAAGAGGAGCTGCCAATCTCAAGCTGTATGGAGGATGTTGGTGTTGTTGAAGTTTTAGGATTTTTTGTAAGTGATAGCAGCTGACTGCACCTGGGTGAGTTTCTTAAACTTGGCTGTGTTGAGGAGTTGGATAGCCATCAAAACCTGATCATGACCAATTAGTGTAGACTGAGTAAAATCATCAAACCCTGATAACAAGCCCTTGAATCAATCCACAGTCTGCTATAGCATATGCAGGAAAGGTAGCCTTGCTGTTTGTATTTTTTCTAACAGTCTGAGTTGTAAGAGCAAGATTTGTCTCTACAGGATTATCTCTATGTTTTGATGATAACAATTGAGTATTTGTGAAAGAACCATTTTATGGTTTAATGTTTGTTATGTGCAGGTCATATTAAATTAAATATATTAGACCAAACAAACAAAAGCAACGTGTGCAGCTAGTAATATATGGAATTACTATGTGTAACTTCATGAAGCGCTTGGGAGAAGCTAGTTTGCTTATGTATCTGATCACCATCAGTAAGGAACCAAGGATGCTGTATATTGCAGTTGCAATGCTCCTGTGGTTTATGATCTGAAGAAGTGCATCTGATCTAAAAGCAAATGAAGCTCAGTAAAGAAGCAAGTTTGTTTCTGCATCTGATCATGTTCAATAAAGAATCAAGGATGCTGGATATTGCAGTTGCAATGCATCTGTGGATTCTGATCTGAGTTGTGCATCTGATCTGGAAGCTAACGAGCGTCTCTGAAGAGTGAGCCCTCTAAAGAACTGAAGTACTGAAGAATCTGATGACTTGAAGTTCTGAAGGCTGAAGGCTCTGAAGACCAAGTGCGTCAAGACTCTGAAGACATGTTCTGAAGGACAAAACTCTGAAGACTCTGAAGACATGTTCTGAAGGTCAAGACTCTGAAGACTCTGAAGACATGTTCTGAAGGTCAAGACTCTGAAGATTCTGAAGACATGTTCTGAAGGTCAAGACTCTGAAGATATAATCATCTGAAGAAGTTTGTGCTGAAGACTCTGATGACTTGAAGTTCTGAAGGCTGAAGGCTCTGAAGACCAAGTGCAAAAGACTCTGAAGACCAGACTCTGAAGAAGAAAGATTATGAAGCTTCACCAGACAAGACGTGTTCAATCAGATGAGTTGTTGCTATCAACTCTGATGAACAAAGTGCTGAAGTCAGAATCTGATGTTTACTATGCTATCTATACCAAAGTAGTTTCTGAACTACTCATCTGTAACATCATCAGAAGAACCAAGCCAGAAGCAAATTTGTCCAAGCTGTTAAATGGAATATTACCGTTGCTTATGGAAAAGGACAAGAAAGTGATGTCATCCAACACGTGCTTATCTATCCGTTGAAATATGACCGTTGGAAATAGAAAGGACTTTTCTATCCTCACAACGTCATTCTTGGAAGCACTATAAAAGGAAAAATCATTTGTTTATTCAAATGCAGCTGAAGCATTGGGTTAGCTCTTGCGCTGTTGCGCTACTGCTACTGTTGCAAGAAAGAAGAAAAGCTTAAAATGAAAAGAAGCCTTAGTGCTCACACACAGAAAAGCTTTTAAGCAATATGGAAACTGTACTCAATAATCTCTTAGAGATTTATTATTAGATTAGTTTCTATATTAAAAAGCAAGGAGTTGTTGCTCAATACTTGCTAGGAACTTAATTAGGAGTAATCTGCTTATTTGAGAAGCACTTATGTAATCTCCGGCAACACAAATTCTTTTTAGAATTAAGTGGTTCCTCAAGTGATCTTGTTAAGATCAGTATACTTGAGATGACAAGTGACAGTAGTCATTTGTGGAAATCCTAATAGGAGATTTTTAGTGATCGGATTCTATTAAGGTGTCAATGAACGTTATATCCTTGGGGATCCCTGAACGTGTCATTGTCAAGTTGTTAGTCACTTGCAGTTAGCTTGTGCAACTGTAATCTGTTTGGTTATAGTGGATTAAGTCCTTGCAGTGAGTAAGGCGAAATCACCTTGGAAGGGTGGACTGGATTAGCTTGAGAGTTGCTCAAGTGAACCAGGATATATCTTGTGTTCTTTACTTGTTTAGTTTATTATTTATGCTTCCGCATTGCTACATCTAGAAACAACACAGAAGAAGATGGCAAAAGTTTTTAAGTAACCAAATACCCAATTCAAACCCCCCCTTTCTTGTGTATTTTTCACACCTTCAGTTGGTATCAGAGCACCGGTTCTGTTATTGATGGATATCAAACACCTAACAGTGTCAGATAAAGATCCATAGGCTGTGTGAAGAAATACTTTTGGGGATATTTCACTGTTCTTACAATTTCAGTCTCATATCAGTTTTTGAGGATAATGAGTACTAAAATTATAATCTATTGAGTTACCTTTAGCAAGTCACTGATTCTATGAAGTTTGAAATTTGAAGTGTTGAAGCCTTCAACAGCAAATCTCCTCCAGAAGATTCTGAAAGAAGAATGAAGAATCAGTTGACAGGATAGATTCATCAGATAAGAAGATATATCTGTTGAATGCTGATCTGAAAATACGTTTGGATTTACAACATATTTGCTCAAAGATAAATCTTCTGCAAGCAATAATTCTTGATCTCTAAAGATTAATTCTGGTGAGTATGAGATGTTTTCAAGAAACGGATTAGTCCACACTTGACTTTCTCATGACAACTCATTGGGATTTATCTTAAGTAAGAAAAGATATATTGTTGGCTAATGAATCCTATTCATCAGAACGCCAGAATGAAGTCTGCAGAAAAGGGTAAGTTTAGAAAAATATTCAAATCTGGAAGAAATGATTCTTCAGATCCAAAACATTTGAAAGTTGCTCTCCTTGAAGAGCTTCAAAGAATTCTGCAGAGGTTTCTAGAAAGGCAGTGTTTCTAACTCATCTGGATTATGATGATATGATGAATTCAGAAGATCTCATTAGAAGTAGCATGGACAATTAAGTTCTATTAACTCGAGATGTTGAACAAACTGAAATTGGTCAGATGCTATCAGACATTATTTTTCAGAAATTCATAATGAATGTTTTGAGAAATAAAGATATGAGGAAAGATACAATGACAGTAGTCATTCTGTCAAATGTAAAAAGGATTTAAGTTTCTGGGGTTATTCAATTTGAATAAGTCAGTAAACATTCTTTTTCAAGAGCAGATGTTATGTCAACTCTGATAATCTAACTCCTTACATGTTAGCTCAGCATTGTAAGAGCAAAATTGTCAGTCAGACTGTGTCTTTTGATGCATCTAAGTTTGATGATAACTGTATCTAGATTGAATCTGTATTTGTTTCAAGCAGAAAAATTCAGAAGATGAAGCCTGATGGAAGCTAGATTCTCTCTACACATGAAGATCAGATTATCTGTGCTCTGAGGATGTCTCTCAAGAATCAAATGGATGTTGCTGTGTTGATGAAGATGCTGCAGAATGCTAACAAAGGAATTGAGATCTGTTCAAGAAGAGTTATTCAGAATATTCTACTTTAGTTGCTGTTACTGGTTTGTCTCACAAGATGTTGGAGAATCAGAAGCAGAATGTGTTCCAGCTGAAGAATCAGGAGCTACTCCAGATGCTATTCAATTAGCTGTTTCTGAAGAATCAGCTCTGAGAAGTTTCCCCCAGAATCAAATCTTCTTTTCCAGAAGAGACATTCATTGGAAAGAAGGATGATTCCATAAGAACAAGATTCTCTCTTCTCAAAGATTGTCAGCAAGAAATTCTTGACTATACAGAAGACATATGCTTTTGTGACAAGGTTAGAATTCATATTCTTTTCATCTCGTTCGTTGATCAGTATAACATCAATATAAATCAGATGAATATTAAAAATACTTTTAAATGGTTTTATTGAAGAAGAAGTATATGTTTATCAACTTCCCAGGTTTCTTTTTGAAAATTATTTTGTCAAAAGTAAAGTTGTTACTACTCTTCTTCTTAAAGACTATTAAGAAAGATATTTTAAATCTGTCAGATTTATTTACATTGATGATACTTCCATTTAGAACCATATACTTCACTTGGAAAGGAGTTTGCTGAGTGTATGCAGGCAGTAGCTAAAACTAGCATTCTAGAAGAGGCTAGTGAAGTCAGATCAGTAGCTGTACAGAAGGTTCTGTAACACTGATTTTGTAGAGGCTCTGTCAATCAAGACATCTCTCCTTCAATTGTTGGTGACTCTGAAGCAAAGCTATAGAAGATAGTTCAAAGCATCAGAAGCAAAGCAACTGAGGCAGGATACTGAAGACACTTCAGTTGGTATCAGTATAGACTCAGAAGAAAAGCTACAGAGGCAAAATTACAGAAGAATCTGATGAAGCAACGCTAACAGGAGATTCTGAAAGTTTGTTGAGAAGCAACTCTATAAAAGACTCTGAGCAGTTGGTTGATATGTCAGCAACATAGCTCACTTCTGGATAATAAGGACACCTGAAGAATGAAGATCTGGTTTGATCTGAAGCATACCTCTGGATGAACGGTTGGTTAAATCATTCTCTAGAGCTAAGCTGCATAGATCTGAAGCAGAGGATCTAATGCAAGGAATCATTTCCATAGTTGTTCACTTAATAGATGCTGATCAAGATAAGTTGGGTTGCAACTTCACTGTCAGAAGAGTCTACTTTGGATATCATAAAGTTGGTATCAGACTCTTATCAGTCTCCAACCTTCTGAAGAAGCACTTCTGGGTTTGATGTTATTAATTGAGCTAACATCTGTTGATTAAGTGCTTTTGGGCAAAGGCTGATTGTTGATGATCAGAAGAACTTACTAACATAACAGAAATAGCTATGGTTAGAAAGTTTGGTGTAGAGAATCTCTTCAGAAGATTAGAGCAGAAGCTTTGAAGATTTCTGAAGCTAATTCAGAAAGGAAACATTGTCTCAATTGGTATAAGGTATTATCTAATGAAGCACTGATGCTAAGATTCAAGTTTTGATAACAAGCTTGGAATCAGAAACCAAAGGTGGAGAAACCTAAGGTGATTTAGCAGAAGATCCTACTCCTTCTATTGGTACTCAGAAGTTCTCACACCTTCAGTTGGTACGAGAATTCTAGAAGAAGAAGTCACCCTCAGATACTGATTGATAAGAACAAGATTGTCATTCAAATCAGTTCAAGAAATTCATCTTGGTTTGATGATAATTTATGATGATCAACCACGTCTGTCCAAAGGATAAATTCTTGGTGCAAGAAGATATAGCTTTCATCTGGAAACAAGTCATCTTGAAGATAAAGAAGCATGATCATCGGCATCCAAAGATGGATGATCAGAAGATGAAGACCAAAGGAGGAATCAGATAAAGAATGTAGCAGATAGAAGGATAATCTGTTAGAGAGTAGCCATCTAAGACTCTCATGTTTTTAACGTACACTCTGAGAAAGAAAGAGGTTAGTAAAATGGTAGATCAGAAGCTCTACAAAGGTATGAGTTGTACTCTTCTGTATTTTACTGTTTCTAGTCCTGACATTCTTTTCAGTATATGTGTATGTGCTTGATTCCAATCAGATCCTAAAGAATCTCATTTAACAGTTGTTAAGAGATTTCTGAGGTATCTGAAAGGTACTACTAACGTGACTCTGTGTTGCAGAAAACAAGATAACTATTTTTACTAGGTTTCTGTTATGCTGTTGTTACTGAAGTCAGAGTTAGTTGCAAAAGTACCTCTGGATAGCACTCTCCCTTAAAGAAGCAAAATACATCATATGCTAATTGAAGTATCAGATGCTCTGGATGAAGAGTCAGCTGAAGGACTCTCATACACATAAGATTGAAGGATCAGAATGCACAAAGTTGGTACATCACCTTCAATTGGTATCAGATGATATCTAAAGATCTGAGCAAATCTGAAGTCGTAGACTATCAGAAGATTTGGATTATCTGGAACTCTGGATAAAAGATTCTATTAGAAGATGGTTTGTTAAATCAAACATTGATACTTCTGTAGTATAGTGTTTTGATGTTGAAGAAACGAGCTGAAATAATTTCATTATTTCACACCTTCAATTGGTATCTTACATCTTAAATTGGTATCATGTCTCTGACATCCAACCAGAAGCAAAGTGTCAGATAACTCTGAGAAAAACTTCAGAAGATGTTTGAGTGAAGATACAGAAGGTTCTGGGCGCAGAATCAAGAATCAAAGCAAAGGCCAGAACAAGCACTTCAACTCTGGAACTTGAGACTTCTTGAGATATTTTTCAGAAGTAATTAGACTCTGAAATTGGACGTATTTCAAGTTGCTCTAAGGACTAGAATTATTGGTATCAAGATCAAGCCAAAAGGAAGAATAATTTTCAACCTTCTTGTCTAAATATAGCAGAGGAAGATTCCAGAAAAGAAACTTCCAGATTAGTACAAGAAGCTGAAGATGCTAAGAAGACTAAGGAAAATGTTGTAGTTGGATTTTCTTGTGAAACTACTTTTGTACGTTGAGAACGTGACATTAGTAAGTTTAGAGGAGATCAACAAGCTATGAAGGATGTACAACAAGTTGTCAGAGAAAGTTCTGTTGAATAGAAATCTGTCAACAATCCTCGTCAGAGCATGCTTCTACAAATTCTGAAGAATTGTCACTCTCAAAGAAACAGGGGGAGATATAGAAGATGAAATCTGAGAAAAGATATCAACCTACCTTAATTGGTATCAACCTGTAAGAATTAAGTTCTCAAGGGGAGAAATGAAAGATGATTAAGTTCTCAGGTGCTATCTCTCAACTCTTATCTTTTTAAATTCTGACTTTAAAAAGAGAAATTTTTTTTAAAAATCTGTTTTGATGAAAAACTCAAACTTTTTGATGATGTCAAAAAGGGGGAGAAATGAAAGATGATTTTGATATTATCTGGAAGAATAGAATATAACTTGGGGAGAAATGGAAAATGTTTTTGAGAAATAGAATATAACTTTGATATATTCTATAACCTGAAAGAGAATGCAAAAACATATAAACTGCGTTTATTACTAATTATTTGTTTGATGTTTTCCAAGGAACTTTGAACAAGTTCACTAGGCATTCTAAACAGGATAAATGAAAGAAATCTGAGTTCAAATGAACTGGTATCATATAATAGAAGTTATACACTTCGTGAACATAGATTCAGAATCAGATGGACCCAATACTGTTCAGAGATCTGAAAGTTAAAGTTATCTGGAATCATACTGTTTAGAAGATGTAAATTGTCTGTGAATATGATAATCAGAGCATAAAGAATCAGAAATCTTCATAGAAGCAAGATTTGGATTTAGACACAGAATCATGAGTATCATGTATTGGTATCTGTCTTAGAATCAACATTGGTATCAGATTCAGAAGTAAACATTCTACTAGTTTCTTTTGGTATCAGACTGCTTCAAGAAATCAAGAATCTATCAAGAATCTGAGAAGAAAGCAAGTTTGAGAAAGCAAGAATCAAGACTGTATAAAGCTCAGAAGATCCAAATATCTGATCTATTGTAGCCAGGGGGAGTTCTCCCAGGAAGGTTCACAAGGCAGTATATTTGATCTTCACCCAGTCTGAAACTCAGGGGGAGTTTCTCATCTGAAGAAGAAACAAATATTCTGAAGTCATATGACTCTGATATGATGGTTAGAGAAAACATGTTCTAAAGATCTGAAGATGGTAGTTCTGCTGAACTAGTCTAGATGCTGAAGACTTATGATCTCTTATATCACAGGGAAGTATTCCTTCTATTCTATTTGATTGTGTTTTATCAAATTTATTTTTTGTAAGTCTTGGGATCAGAGTATGTCTCTGAACAAGCATAAAAATGTGTTTAAGATTAACACATTCAGGGGGAGCAGTTGCTTAGAACTCTGAATAGGTTAATGCTTGGTGATTACCCTGTATAAAATGTTCTATCAAAATACATGGTTTTGTCATCATCAAAAAGGGGGAGATTGTAAGAGCAAGATTTGTCTCTACAGGATTATCTCTATGTTTTGATGATAACAATTGAGTATTTGTGAAAGAACCATTTTATGGTTTAATGTTTGTTATGTGCAGGTCATATTAAATTAAATATATTAGACCAAACAAACAAAAGCAACGTGTGCAGCTAGTAATATATGGAATTACTATGTGTAACTTCATGAAGCGCTTGGGAGAAGCTAGTTTGCTTATGTATCTGATCACCATCAGTAAGGAACCAAGGATGCTGTATATTGCAGTTGCAATGCTCCTGTGGTTTATGATCTGAAGAAGTGCATCTGATCTAAAAGCAAATGAAGCTCAGTAAAGAAGCAAGTTTGTTTCTGCATCTGATCATGTTCAATAAAGAATCAAGGATGCTGGATATTGCAGTTGCAATGCATCTGTGGATTCTGATCTGAGTTGTGCATCTGATCTGGAAGCTAACGAGCGTCTCTGAAGAGTGAGCCCTCTAAAGAACTGAAGTACTGAAGAATCTGATGACTTGAAGTTCTGAAGGCTGAAGGCTCTGAAGACCAAGTGCGTCAAGACTCTGAAGACATGTTCTGAAGGACAAAACTCTGAAGACTCTGAAGACATGTTCTGAAGGTCAAGACTCTGAAGACTCTGAAGACATGTTCTGAAGGTCAAGACTCTGAAGATTCTGAAGACATGTTCTGAAGGTCAAGACTCTGAAGATATAATCATCTGAAGAAGTTTGTGCTGAAGACTCTGATGACTTGAAGTTCTGAAGGCTGAAGGCTCTGAAGACCAAGTGCAAAAGACTCTGAAGACCAGACTCTGAAGAAGAAAGATTATGAAGCTTCACCAGACAAGACGTGTTCAATCAGATGAGTTGTTGCTATCAACTCTGATGAACAAAGTGCTGAAGTCAGAATCTGATGTTTACTATGCTATCTATACCAAAGTAGTTTCTGAACTACTCATCTGTAACATCATCAGAAGAACCAAGCCAGAAGCAAATTTGTCCAAGCTGTTAAATGGAATATTACCGTTGCTTATGGAAAAGGACAAGAAAGTGATGTCATCCAACACGTGCTTATCTATCCGTTGAAATATGACCGTTGGAAATAGAAAGGACTTTTCTATCCTCACAACGTCATTCTTGGAAGCACTATAAAAGGAAAAATCATTTGTTTATTCAAATGCAGCTGAAGCATTGGGTTAGCTCTTGCGCTGTTGCGCTACTGCTACTGTTGCAAGAAAGAAGAAAAGCTTAAAATGAAAAGAAGCCTTAGTGCTCACACACAGAAAAGCTTTTAAGCAATATGGAAACTGTACTCAATAATCTCTTAGAGATTTATTATTAGATTAGTTTCTATATTAAAAAGCAAGGAGTTGTTGCTCAATACTTGCTAGGAACTTAATTAGGAGTAATCTGCTTATTTGAGAAGCACTTATGTAATCTCCGGCAACACAAATTCTTTTTAGAATTAAGTGGTTCCTCAAGTGATCTTGTTAAGATCAGTATACTTGAGATGACAAGTGACAGTAGTCATTTGTGGAAATCCTAATAGGAGATTTTTAGTGATCGGATTCTATTAAGGTGTCAATGAACGTTATATCCTTGGGGATCCCTGAACGTGTCATTGTCAAGTTGTTAGTCACTTGCAGTTAGCTTGTGCAACTGTAATCTGTTTGGTTATAGTGGATTAAGTCCTTGCAGTGAGTAAGGCGAAATCACCTTGGAAGGGTGGACTGGATTAGCTTGAGAGTTGCTCAAGTGAACCAGGATATATCTTGTGTTCTTTACTTGTTTAGTTTATTATTTATGCTTCCGCATTGCTACATCTAGAAACAACACAGAAGAAGATGGCAAAAGTTTTTAAGTAACCAAATACCCAATTCAAACCCCCCCTTTCTTGTGTATTTTTCACACCTTCATGAGTTTGCTGTCAAACTCAAATTGGTTATGTGTTTTGTCTTTACCTTAACAACTTTAGAACATTTGATTTTGTTGAGGTCGAATGTCTTGTCTTGTGCTTTTTGAAGTCCTTGCTTGGTGTAAGAGGGGGATGGCAAGTCTGTTGGTTTACAAAGTGGTGGTTCATACCAAGATGCTGTGGGATTAAAACCCTAGAGTAGTATGAAGAGGATAGTATGATTGAAAGTGCCTCAGGTTTTGGTAAGGGGATTACATAGGTGGCAGCAGACCTGAGAAAGGGCTCAAAAGGTGGAAGGCTGTTATGAGAACTATTGGATAGATCTAGCTTGCTCAGTTGGAGTGTTTTCTTTTGTGTAAGCTGACTCAAAGATATGCAGTTGCTTTGAATCACATCAGTTTTGGAAAAAATGGTCATTTTGGAGATTATGCTTTGGAGGATGAAGGTTTGGCTCTGACTGTTGATATCATGGATTCTTTGTATCAGTCTTAGGCACTGCAGAGGTGTTTTCTCATAATTGTTGACTGTGGTGAACACCTACCATTTCTGAAATTTGGTTTTCATTGTAATTGTGGTTTTGTTTTTTATGTTTGACTATGCTTGTTTAATATGTGGATGCAAGCCAAATGTAAGATCATACCACAACCTAGGCTGGCCAATACATTTCTGGCTATGTTGAGCTTGTGCTGATTGGTAGGCATAGAGAAATTCCAAAGCTGCTATAGTTTTGATGTATAGACAGAATTTGACAAGTACTTGACTTTGAACACTGTTTGGAGTAGCTGGTTGTGCTGTGTACAAACTTTAAGACCTTATCATTACCATTTGGTACAGATTGTGCTACCTTCAAATCCACTTAAAACCAGTTGGCAAAACCTTTCCATGAGATTAATTCATAGTCTGTTGTAGCCTGTAGGATATTTACCCTGCCATCATTCTTGTTTTAGGAGCTTTTTAATTTGAATATAAGAATCCACAGCCTATTGCTTCAAATTGTGAATCATGAGATTGTTAGTGTGGAAGTTTGGTTCTGTGTTGATAATACTTGATCAGTTTGTTGGCCACCTTGGGGATTCTGAGGCATAGAGACTGCATCTCGAGTTTATGAATTGAACTCATTATTAAACCTCTGTTGAGTAGCAGACACCATCTGATGAAAATCTTCCTATGACAAACACAAGTACCCTTTGGGGCCTGATATGGACAGCATAGCATATCTGACTCTTGGCAAATTTAGAGAGTTTTGCTGACCATTTTTGTTATCTTAATTAGAGTTTAGAACAGTTTTTGGGCTTAGTGGTCTTTGCATGTATATTGCTCTTTGTGTGACTTTGCATTTTTGATTAAGTTTAGGCTGTTAACAGTTCATCTTAGAAAAGCATCAAACCACTGTTGATATTATTTTGAGGCATCTATCACCATTGGCACTTCATACTCAATTCTCAGTCTGTTGGCTTTAAATGCTATCTGTTTTAAGCTATTTCCGTCATCCTGCAAGTGATTAATCCTTTCATGAATAAACTCATAGCATACTAGGAACAGATATAATAAGGATGCATTCAGTTGCTTCCATAACAGCTCTTGGCTCATAAGTTTCAAAGTGCATTTTGATGCACTTAACATGTCCTATTCTAATGAAACTTGATTATTAATTGACTGCAGACCTCAGAATCCCTAGTCTAGGCAGTTGTGGGTTGTGCACACCTTTACATATTTTTAAAACTAAATGTTATGAATTGCACGAAGCATCCTTCCAATTCATCAATCAGTTTCAAAAGTCATTTTTCCACACCAACCATAACACACTTGCCATTGATTGGTCACTTCTTGTTCTATCATGTTTTTAAACATCACTCCTGTTTGAACTTCACATATGTGATATTTTAGAATTGGTGCAGGCTTTTATTTTGGTTTAAACATGTTTGATCTGGTCTGCAGCTTCCAAAATGCATCTTGAAACTTCATTATGCATTTGAATTCGAATTTTTCTATGTGCACATAATTTTGAAAAACTAACATCATCATCAGGTTCCTCATTATTTTCTGAGTGAGTTGCATATAAGGTTTGTTGAAATTGGGTAAAATTTGAGAAAGTTAGAGATGTTTTGCAATCATGTTGTTTGCCTTTGTCTTGCCCAGCCATGAAACCAAACAAGGAATGTATACTCATTGTTTCCATTTAATTAATGGATGTAACAGCCGCCCCAGCGGTAGAGACTCGCGCGTGTATCAGTCTTGGCATGGGTTCGATCCCTTGTGATAACCCTTGCTGCCACTTTTCCTCATTTTTGTACATAAACTTCAAAAATTCGTAACTTTCTCATTTTTTATCGTTTTTCACCCGTTCTTTTTTCATTGTGTTTATTTTAATGTGTAATTTCATGTCATAATTTTATTTTCCATGTTTGATTATTTTTTCACCATGTTTTATTGTGCGCGATCCCCGCGTCAACAGTACTAACCCTATTTGGTTGCAGATGAAATTTAAAAGGTTTCCTCTTGTGTTTTCTCAGGAAAATTGATTGTTATCATGTCTATATATGTTTGTCAACATGTTAGGATTTTTACTTTGAATTATTATCATGTTTATCTCATCTGTTTGTTAACTGTACTCCAGGTGCGAACTGTCGTCACAGTTCTCGTATCTAATCATTTGCTTTGATTGCCATCATTGCTTTTCATCCTTAATCTTTTTCTTTGGTTGTCACCATAATTGCTTTGTATAATGTTTGCATTTTATTTTTATCCCCAAGCGACGAAGCTCGTTAGCTTTCGTCCAGTTGCCGACAATACTGTTCCTCCAAAGGAAGGTCTGTCCACTTGACTGTCAATGTCTTGGACCAAAATCTCTGTTTTCCCTTTGACTTTGTTAAGTCATTTAAACCCTAATAAGAAACCTCTAGACTTTGCTTGAAGACTAAGAAACCCACCCATACTAGGAGTGCTCTTCAACTAGAACCCTAGGAAAGAGTTCGTCAACTCCGTGTAAGAATCATCGTCATGACTTCTTACTTCCCCTTCAACTTAGCTTAAGGAGTTTTGTCAAACTCCACACAAACATGGTCATGTTTGTTCCCCCTTTGAACTTTGATCATCATCAAGAGTTCTTTCCCCTCGTGAGGTGAACTACGATTGCTCTGATTCTATCCTAGTCAGGATACGTAGGCAGAAGGTGCGATACCTTTGCGAGCAAACCTAGAAAACCACTTAGGCCTTTTTATTCATTTTATCACAATTCCCAATCCTTAAACCATAGTGCACAATTCACAAACTTAGCAAGTAATTAAACAAAAGGTTCCTGTAGAGTACTACAGATATTTAGGGTGCTAATACCTTCCCTAGATATAACCAACCCCCGAATCCCCGAATCTCTTAAAAGCGTTGTTGTCACATCGCGCAAAAGGTTCTTTCTTTCTTTAGACCTATCCTTTGGATAAATTAAAGACCGGTTGTAAAAGAAATAAGGTTCAAGTTAATTAATATTTTGATATCAAATTTTCACCGCAACAGAAACCACAGATCCTCAACCCACAAGAAACTATCTCTGAAGTTCAACCACAGTTGAACTTCAAAGTCAGAAGCCATCAAGACTTCTCCTATCCTCAAGCTCAGACAAAAAATAACAGAATACCCTACAAAAATCTATCAAAAATCTAAGGGGAACCTACATGGCTCTATGATCCCAAGATCAAATCTCAAAGCCTAAGTCAACTTCTAAGGCTACTAAACAATCCCTAACATATGAATGGTCAAGGGTTACCAACAAGTTATGAGGTCTCTATTCTCTAACCCTAAGACAATATCAATCAACCTCTAAAAAATCTATGAAAAATCTATGGGGAACATGCATTAGTCTAGTACAACATACTAAAAACTCAGAGCAAAATTCAATGCCAGATGAAAGAACTAAAATCAACAAGGCAGACGGGCCAAAAAACCAATTATTCAATATCAATAACAATGCAAAAAAATGCAATCAAAATGAAAATGCATGATTAAGCTAATGTTTTTTGTACTGTAAAATTCTACATTGAATTACGAGTCTACAGAAAAAAGAATGGAATTATTTGATTAAACCTACTATTTTTTATGAATTTTCTAATAATATGCATGAACTAAAAGATATTAAAAAAAGAGTCATTTAAATGGAAAATATGCTAAAAATAGCAAACAAAAATAAAATGGCATTTTTATTTTTATTTAATTTTCTAGACATTTATATGAGGTGGTAGAAAAAACAAGAAATTAAAAATCAATTATTTTCCTTTTATTATGAATTTTACAAGATGCAAGAAAATATTAAAAGAAATTAAAAACACAAAGTTGGAATAAATGGGGAGGGGGGTTCAAACAGCATGTGCCCCCAGTGTTAATCCTAAGTGGGCCAGATAGGGGTGGTGCGCCTAGCAAAAGGCGCAGGCCCACTGTCACAATCCAATGGAAAATAAAAGAAGAAAACAAAAGAACGCGTGGGGTGTAGTTAGCAGGTTTTTTCTGGTTATTCTCACCGGGCCCACGCTAGGGGGGGCGTGGATAGCAGTTCAGGGCAAAGCCCAGTCCAATTCCATCACTCAGCTTCCACACTCAGGGGGGGGGATGAGCAAAACGGGGGTATGTTTCAGTAAAACCAACTTGGGCTTGGGCCCAACTGAAACCCTACCCATACGATCACACAGCAAAAACCTATCTTCCCCTCTATCCCTCTGGTCACTGTTCATCCCCAAACTAACCCTAGCCGTCGTCTTCGTCTTCCTCACCCTCTCTGCAATCCCTTTCCAGAAAAACCCCAAACAACCTTCACACATCTCAAACGAAACCTCGTTCCCTAATTCAAAACCAACTAACCCTAACCTGAACTCTAATTGGAACAAACTAACCTTCAAACTCCCCATACGAACCTTAATCCAACGGAATAACAATCAATGGAGGCGATGAAGAAAAGAAAGCGAACCTGAGACGATGGAGTTGCTGGGACTTATTGAAGGCTCGCTTGAAGATCAACGGACCAGATGGTGCTCGAAGACGATCTGGAACGCTTCTGGTGATGAGACCTGGAAGATCTTGCAGAATCACTTGAAGATCGGTCTTTCTGGGAGAAAGCTGAAGAAGAATGAAGATCGTTGAAGCGCGTGTTGATGATAAGATGAAGAGATGTTCTTGAGCGTTCTGGAGATTTTGGAGACGTTCTGAGAATCTTGATTCTCACGATCTGGAAACAGGGGGGAAGTTCTTAGAAGATGACGATTGTTCTTGAGTTTGTTGAAGTTTCCTGGAAAAAACAGCGAAGAATTGATGAAGACTTGAAGGGCTTCTGGAAAACTTCGATGAAGAATCCGGAGATTGTGATGCTTTCTGAAGAAATCTGGAAAAAATGGTGGATAACTCTGGGCGCGATGATGGATTTTCCGGCGACGTTGAGTTTTCCAGTGGAATGTTGATGAGGTTGGATGGAGGAAGAAGGGGGAGGAAGAAGAAGAGGGGAGGATTTGGAAGAATTCTGGAGCCTTTTGCAGTTTCCGGCGACCTTATCGGTCTCCGGCGACGGTTACGGTGGAGGGGAGTGGTCCGGCCGGCGGCTGCATGGCCGGCGATGAGGGTCCCGGTGAGGCTTGAGGGCGTGACAAGTGGCACAGAGGGTGGCTGAGGGTGTGCATGCACAACGCCACGTGTGGGCGGCCGCTGAGACGTGAGACGCGTGTGCTTCTGGGAGTGAGAGAGAGAGAGAGTGGAATCTGAGTGGAGATGAGGTGGGGCCGTTTGCTTTGCACGCGTGTCACTCTTTATACATGGACAAGTGGCATCTTTTGCTGATTTCTGGACAAAAACAGATGGACTGAAAATGAGTTTGGGCCTCAAAAAATCTGCTTCCTGGGCCCAACGAAACTGATTTCCAAAAACCTGTAAAAACTGAATTAAAAAAATTAAGCCTACTTAAAACTAATTAAAACCTTATTAAACTAATTAACACTAAACCTAATTAACTGAAAATGATCAACTACAATTAACTCTAACTAGGATTAATCTATCCTAATTAACCTAATTAAACCTAAAAATGGTTAAAATCTATCTAACCTCTATTATCTAAAAAAAGATCATTAAAACTCTAATGACTCCTATTTAAAATTCTATTAAAACCCTATTAATTCTAATAAAATCTATACCCTTTATTTAACACTATTAAAAAAGCTATTATTTAAGAAAACTATATTCTTTTTATATTATCCTAAAAACAATTAAAAGCTACTTAAAATCCCTTATATTCTAAAAATGATTAAAAACTATTAAACCCATTTTAAAAATTCTATAAGATTCTAAAAAAAAGATTTAAACTATTTAAAATTCTAAAAAAAATCTATTTAAATTCTTAAAAACCTTATAAAGCTCTAAAAAAAGACTTAAACTATTTAAAAAGTTTAAAAATCTATTTAAATCCTAAAAATGATTAAAATGCCTATTTAAAATCCACAAAAGTCTATTAAGCCCTAAAAATGCAAACAGAGGTCAATAACCAACATAAAAGAGCGCACGAGACCAGATCGAATCGAACAGTAAACCCCTGGTATCAGAATATCCCGAAAACCACCATGAGAGCTGCAAACACTGAGAAGCACACAATTCCCCGAAAATAAAACCCTGATGATCTGGACTGGATCTGCCATATCTGATAGACGAAAATCAAGTTGTAACCCTCCTCTGTCTGTGCACGAGTGTCATGCATCTGATATGCGAATATGAATTTAAACCACGAGTCCGATAGGAGAACCGGTTGGTCAAATTTTAGGGTGCAACAGCTGCCCCGATTCAAGCGACTTGGACCTGAAGGGTTTGAAGAGCGCTCAGCCTTCAAACATTCAGAGGTACGAGACGGTTTAATATAAATAAAACCCGAAAATTTGCCAACCGTGAGAATATACTGTAAACTGCTTGGGGAATAAAATCCTGAAACGAGTCTAGTCATTACGGCAACAAACTGATCAATCATCTGATAAAGAACTCCTGATTTGAATGCCAATTACCGGTGATACCCCATATAACAAACCCGAGGGTTGCAACAAAACACCTGATCCTTTCACATTGCCTACTGATAGGCAGGAAGAGAAATATACTCACATCGTCTAAAGATAGACGGGAAGAAACGCAATCGAATACTCACATCGTCTAAGGATAGACGGAAAGACACCATTAATCTCCATACTCACATCGTCTAAGGATAGACGGAAAGACACCCTGATTGATGAAACAAATCAATACTCGCATCGTCTAAGGATAGACGGAAAGAAACCACAATCCCGAAGGAAAACTTCAATACTCACATCGTCTAAGGATAGACGGGAAGACACCCTTAATCTCCATACTCACATCGTCTAAGGGTAGACGAAAAGAAATTCATAATCTCCATACTCACATCGTCTAAGGGTAGACGGAAAGAAAGCATTGATCTCCATACTCACATCGTCTAAGGGTAGACGGGATCATCCTGATTGATGAAACAAATCAATATTCACATCGTCTAAGGATAGACGGAAAGACACCATTAATCTCCATACTCACATCGTCTAAGGATAGACGGAAAGACACCATTAATCTCCATACTCACATCGTCTAAGGGTAGACGGGAAGAAAGCATTAATCTCCATACTCACATCGTCTAAGGGTAGACGGGAAGACAGCATTAATCTCCATACTCACATCGTCTAAGGGTAGACGGGAAGACATTCATAATCTCCATACTCACATCGTCTAAGGGTAGACGGAAAGAAAGCATTAATCTCCATACTCACATCGTCTAAGGATAGACGGAAAGAAACCATTAATCTCCATACTCACATCGTCTAAGGGTAGACGGAAAGAAAGCATTAATCTCCATACTCACATCGTCTAAGGATAGACGGAAAGACGCCATTAATCTCCATACTCACATCGTCTAAGGATAGACGGAAAGAAAGCATTCATAATCTCCATACTCACATCGTCTAAGGATAGACGGAAAGACGCCATTAATCTCCATACTCACATCGTCTAAGGGTAGACGGAAAGAAAGCATTAATCTCCATACTCACATCGTCTAAGGATAGACGGAAAGACGCCATTAATCTCCATACTCACATCGTCTAAGGATAGACGGAAAGAAATTCTGATCGCCATACTCACATCGTCTAAGGGTAGACGGAAAGAAAGCCAAACGCAATTCAACACCATCCCTCGAATTTCAGAATCCTTCTGTCTACGGGAATTGATGGAAAGATCAATATCCTTGAAGGGGCCACATCGTCAGTATGGACCGACGGGAAGAAAACCACCTTCAAAGAACCATGTCGTCAATAAGAATCGACAATCACGAAAACTGAACATTCTTCGAAGAGCCTCGACATCAATAAGGATTGACGGTCAGAAAAGTCCCTCTTGAAACGTCATCTCATCCAATAAACAGAAAGAAAACCACTATTCGAAATATCGTTTTGAAACCCCTCAACAATCGAAGATAGCCGGAGAAGACTCGCTGGGGAAACACCCCATATGCATGATCTGACAATAAGGAACCCACTGAACGATAACCTGAAACTTCACATCGTCTACTGATAGACGGAAAGAAAAGCCACTTGCTAGAGAAACCCCGTCTTGAACCCCACTGGAAATCACCCAAAACTTCACATCGTCTAAGGATAGACGGAAAGAAAACCACGTTCAAACTCAAGACGTCTAATGATAGACGGAGAAATCCACCTATTGGAGGAACACATCGTCAATATGAATTGACGGGAAGAAAAGCCTGCCGATACCAGATGACTGATTGATCAAAGCATAATTGTTGCATAATCTGAAATACGAATAATCTGCTGAACTGTCTGAACACTGCCGCTGGATAAATGCCCCTGAACTGATCACAGAGTAATTCACGCGCCATATGAGGCTGGTAGAAAACCTGACTTATGCTTCGTATGCATATGCATATGTTTGAATCTTTCTATGGTGTAATGCTCCATTCAGGATGGAAATGCTACGCATTTTGAAAATGACGTGCAAGTATGATGCAAATATGATGATGCATGCAATATGCTAATGCAGGCTCGAGCTGCCGGAGAAAGCTGGGTACAGAAAACCACTTCAGCAACATAAATGCTGAAGACGAAGCCAACTCCGCTGGGGATAAACCGGATATCACAGGATTATCCCAGCAAAATAAATGTTGGGAGAGTGAAATCAACTCCGCTGGGGAAATTGGGATCTTAACCACGCACCTCGTTGAAGTAACACCCTACTGAGGAATATAACTCCGCTGTGAAATAGCAGATGCGCCAAGTGTGATCGAACTTCTCTGGGGATAGCTCACCCGTACCAATGAAAAATTGGACTTTCCTGGAGAAAATAGACGGAGTCTTCCTGCGTACTGACGATGCTCGGACTTGGAAACCGATGTGCCAAAACGGATGGGCCTCACAGTGATCGCCAACCTGGACTTGACCTTCTAGGCTACCTGTGATGGGTCAGGTACAACTGACGCTGGAAAACACTCTGTCTGAATACGCAACCTTTTAGTGGAAGAGTCAATGGATAGTGACACGACTTCCCGCATTCGTCTCGCTCTCGAAAATCGACTGAATCTGCTCGAATAATTCTGAATGACCCTGCTGATACGGAGAAGAAAAATCCTTTCGCTCCTGATATGCCCCAGCCTACGGGGCCTCTGTGGGGATAGTCCTCGAAAGGAAATCTGCAAATTTGTTCCCTGATGGTCTGATATGACATGCCCCAGCCTTCTGCACTTCGGAGAGATACTTCACATCACATGCTCCTTGAATAAAGAACAACCTTTGCGCTCTTAGGATGGCCTGCCCCTGACTGCAATGACTTTGCCCCTGATTAGCTGATCCAGAGCAGTACCTCCAACTACGAGAGATTTACCGAATCTCGACCTGATTGCCCCAGAGTAACTGACTTTGAATGGCTGACCTGACTGGGGATCACAATAATAGCTTGCCCCTGCTCTCGGAACATTCGGGCGTTCTGCATTCTATCTTGACCATACTTTCCACTGTAGGAAGCTTTTCTGCTGTCAAGCGCTTACTCGCAAGTAAAACAAGTTGTTCTGCATAAAAGACATATTAATGCAACACATATGACAGCTTTGACATCCAATCTGTTCACTGGGAAAAGGAAAAACAATTTATGGCATATAATGCACAAAACATTTATCAACATCAGTACCAACATGGTAAGAGGAACCCTTTTAAGAGTCAGAATCGACGCGACCTTTATCGGAGTATGCTTTCGAAACAACCTGCTTCAATTAGGACTTTTGAAGGTTGTAACGTGGTCAGGTTCACGGTTTTGGAGGAAAGGATAAAGGCTCAAAGTTTATTTTAACCCACCCGCTCTCCTTGATGTTCTCCCATCCTACGTTTGGCTAATTCGACCTTAGCGCTCACCTCTCGGAGGCTGAAAGATAGGAGTGATAGTTCGAGAAATTATGATTGTTGGAGTGACATCCACTCGCTCTTCGTCTTCGACACTTGGGGTCACACGACTCGTATTTCATTTGAGGATTTTTCTTTTGTCATCCTTTCATCTTTTTTCTTTTCCCTAACTTTTGCCTGGACTGACTCCTTTTGAGTTTCTTTTGATTTTTTAAGTCCAGCGGGATGCCCTCATTTTTTGCCTAAGTCAATTGTTTTCTTTTCTTGACTTAGCGGGCTTTTGATTTCTTTTTTTCTCTTTTTTTTTTCTTTCGAACAAGTCGTGTGACACTGGTTGTCTGACTCTTTTGGGGAATGATGTGACTGTCTCACTCTTAATTTAACCATTGCGGTTTTTTAGGCACGACCTCTAGAGGTGTGATTGATCCTCGAACAGACACTCCTTTTGCAATTTGGACGCTCGGTCAAATTAGCTAACACCTACCCTGCCCCAGGTTAAAGATCGAGGGTTTTTCATTCACAGAAAGAAACTCCTACTACAAGGCTCAAAGGGGTTAACAAGGGATTATCTTCCTTATATCTCTGGTGTTTAGGGATTTGAAACAATGCCTGTACATCATCAACAGGTTTTATCTCAAAAGCATACAATATCGGAAGTTGCACGTCGTTCATTTTCGTCATCCTCCCCAGATTCCTCTTAACCAGGCGTTGGACGTTTGTAAAAACGATTAGTGAACACGAATGGATTTAGTCAAAACATGCATATTTATTTCATTGTCATCAATTGAATGAAAACAACAAGTTTTACAAACAAGATTGCAAATTCAAACAGGAAAGAAACTACAAATGTAAAGACATGACAAGATAAAACAAGAAAAAATGCTAGCTTCCGAGAACCGGGCTTTCACATCTGTCCTGCTGCTGAACCAGCTATCTTCACAATCAGTTATTAGAGGCAATTCGATGCTGTCCTGATCTGTTTTCAACGACCCAACCGAATTATAGAGCCCCTTCTCCTTCATTCAGATGATTTTGGGGCTTCCTTGCCCGAAGCTGATTGCTGCACTATCAAGTAAGTCCTGTACTTTATGCTTGAAGGCCAGACAATCTTCAATGTTGTGCCCCTGTGCTCCCGAATGGAAATCACAACGCTCCTTGATATCATAACCTGCTGGAGGTGTATCTGTCAGCGGAGCTAACTTCCTCTTCTCAACCAACTGCAATCGTAGCAACACCTGAAGAAGTTCGGCATACGGCATCGGAGGCACCTTAAATACCCTCACCGGCCTCTGATTTTGAGCTTTTCGCTGATTAGGATGCTGCTGACTCTGCCACTGTTGAGATCGTTGTTGTCGTTGTTGGTATCGGGTTGACTGTTGAACACCCTTCGTAGCGAATACAACATCGGTTTCTCGACTTTCACTGTACTGATTAAAGCCCTCCTTATGCTTAGCCATTTTCTTTCTCAGATCTGCCCCAGGAATAGGCAACAGTTGTGGGCAGGGAGATTCTGACACCATGGAGTCCAGCATACGTTTCTGACCTACTGCAGCTTTAGAAACATCTGTCATCTTAGCATCGACTGGGATAGGAGCAATACGTACAGCTACACCGCTTGGCGTGAATTCAATATCGTGCGAGTCAATCAGGTCTTGAACATTGTGCTTAAAAGCATGACAACCCTCGATGTCGTGTCCGAGTGCCCCAGAATGAAATTCACATTGCTTACTGGCATCGTACCCATGAGGAAGCGCTCTTGTGGGTGGTTCCAACGTTCTCTTCTCAACCAGATTAAACCTCAATAAAGTCTGCAAGAGTTCAGCATATGTTGTAGGCGGCGCCTCAAATATTCTCTTTGGTTTCCCCTCCTGAATCCTCCGTTGAGACGGATGCACCCTCTGTTGCTGCTGCTCAGGTTTTACATGCACGGGTGGCGCGAGCTTCTTCATTGCGGCTTCAAATAGCTGATCATCCTCTTTCCTAAGCACATTCTTGACTACTTCCATGATCAAGCTCATTTGGGTCTTCAGCTGACTGTTCTCCTCTTTGAGAATCTTCTGTTCCAGACGCATCTCTTGCATGTCTCTCATCATCTGCCCCAGCTGGCTTCGGCCTTCAATCAATTCAAACTGATTCTGTTCCATATCTCTGAAGGAATTCCTGCAACAAACTGGACGACGAGGAAATAAGACCCACGGTTCTGATGTACCTGTTAAATGATAACTCAATGCAGAAAGCAAACACATATTCGATACAGGATAAAGAGAAACTCAAGCTATCAGCACACAGACAAACATCTCCCACACATGTATAACCAACAAAAGCATCACGTAGGCACAAATGAGTATGAATACAATGACCCCAGCCAACAATCCTGGTGGTGGTCGGCAGACACTAGTGCACAAAAGCTAAACGGGTCAGGCAGAGAAAACAGATGCGACACCCGACACAGAAACCTCTAGAAACATCTCCCATACCCAACTGAACCCTCTGATTGACAATCTTCAGAGCACACACTTCCTGTGGAGTCTTCCATGACATTAACTGACGAACCCACACAACTGGATGACGGAGACTCGTTAATCTGAACAAACCCCTGAGGCGTGATGCAAATCCGGCTAGAGTCTAACAGATCCTGAACCTGACTTCTAAGCACTTTACAATCATTTGTTGAATGCCCCTGTGCCCCAACATGGTACTCACAGCGGGCGCTGGCATCAAAACCTGGAGGATACGGTGGAATCACCGGCTTAGTCTCTTTCGGCACTATCAATCCACTTCTGACCAGATCTGGCAACAACTGACTGTACGACACCGGTAGCTGAGTAAACTGCCTTTCAGGTTTCCTTGGTCTTCGTGGGGCGTGCTGACGCGATCGACGATAGGATGACCGTTGACTTGAAGTGTCTAAAAACCGATCCTGAGATGCTAGAGATTCTGAGATGGCGTCATTTCCTTCTTCCCACTCTTCTTAAGAACTAGCGACTGATTCATTCTTATCAACTGGGAAATGAGGAACATCTCGAAACTTTCCGCTCTTGAGTCCTCTCTCAACAAGCTCTCCCATTCTCATCAGGCCCACAAAGCTTGTGCAACCGAACAATTTGTCAAAATACTGGCCTTTCAGAGTACCCAAGAAGATGTCAACCATTTCTCTTTCCGGAAGCGGTGGTTGAACACTAGCAGCCAATTCTTTCCATCTTCGCAAATACCCTTTGAATGATTCATTCTCCGCCTGGGATAATTCTTGCAGATGTACGAGACTAGGAGCCAAATCCAGGTTGTAATCGTACTGCTTTATGAAGGCTCTGGCTAAATCCACCCATGATCGAATCTGATTATTTTCTAACTGCACATACCATCTCAAAGATGCCCCAGTCAGGCTATACTGAAAGCAATGGATCATCACCTTGTCATTTCGCACAAACAAAGTCATCCTTCGACAGAACATCATCAAATGCAGCTTCGGACAGCTATCTCCCGTGTACTTTTCGAACTTCGATACTTTGAACTTGTAAGGCAACACCAGATCAGGAACCAAACACATGTCTACAGCATCCAGGTTAACAACATCTTTCACTTTCAAGGCTTTTATACCTTCTTCCAACGCTCGGAGTCTTCTATCCTCTTCAAGAGCTCTTGGATCTACCATCCCGGCCATTGGAATATCTCTTCGGTAATTCATCACAGGGAAAGCAACACCTTGATTGTTAGCAGGAGGATGACGTTCATTTCGGGCAACAAACTGCTCATGTCGATCTCGGTTCTCAACAGTAGGCTGTACAACTTGGCCTGCCGTCAGGTTGTTCGCTTGCGGGAAGTCTTCCATAGAATCATACCGATGGTTGGACGCCATAGTAAACCCTGTCAAGGTGTTAGGAGCCTGGAAATTGCCTTCAGCCATAGCTACCAATTACCTGTAGCTGACTACACTGCTTGATTCTGATCAGATCTGCTTCAACCCCTTGGTCGTCTTCAACACTCCATTCTTGCCTCAAACAATCCCCCGAGAATCACCCTCTGGTGAAAACAAAGGCTGGATAAGTGCTCTGGCCTGCTAGAGAAATGCTATGCAATATGATTTATGCGGACAGCAATAAAAATGCTAACGTGCATGTGTGCATTGGAGATATTTCCCCTCCAATTCCAGTGTCAGTGGTAGCAAGACGAGATAAACCATAAAGACAATATTTAGAAAAATCCTCATATATTTATCGGAATAACAGTCTTGTCAAGATGTTACATAACTAGGTTCCATACAACTGATATGATAAAGGAGGATCCCAGCCAACATGCCTGGTGGTGATCTCAACACAACAGAATACAAGAGAGAAATCAAGTGCGAGTACGGTTGCGGAAGTCCTCAACCAGCTTCTTCGTCTCTGCGTGATCCGGTCGATAAATCAAGCCTTCTATCAATTGATCCCTTTTTCTGACTGTTCCCTGGATATCTCTGACAAAGTCTTCCCAAGCCTTATCATGGGCAACATCCCCAGGTTTGGGTCTCTTGGCGTCTGCTCTATGCTGAAAATCTTCCAAATTCTTCATGGCATCAATCAGCTTGCGTTCGGCCTCATATCGGCGGCATGCTTCTTCTTCAAGCTCTTCAGTCTTCACTTTGACCTGTTCTTCTAACTGAGCAACCTGTGTCTTTAGCTCTTCTTCCCGTTCTTTGCGTTTGGCCATATTGAGATCCCAGTGCTCTCTGAACTTAGCTAGCTTCGTGTAGGCCCTTTCCAGCTCTTGCTTCTTAGTAGCCAATACACTGCTAACTGAGTCCACATCTAACTCCAGACGCTTCTTGGTTTCAGTCAACTCCAATAACGTAGTCTTCAGATGTTTCAGAGTTTCGGCCTGTTGCTTGGAAAAATATCCTGTTTCAATCTTTTCATGACGAAGCTGGGCATTCTCCTTCTCTAAAGCTTCCTTAGCCTTTGCTAGCTCTTCTTTCTCCTCCATCAGCTGCTTGTATACCTGTATGTCCACAGTGGTAGGCTCCTCCACCGGAGAAGGGTACAATGGCTGAACCGCTGGATAAGGCATAAGGAATTTCGTAGCTCGCTCACGAATCCATTCCACATACGGGCCAGGAACTCGAGTATCCCCTCTGCTGCCTGAAGGCTTCCCTCTCTTGTGCAGGTTCTTCCATGCCTTCTCAAGCTTGGTCAACATCTCTTTCCCTATTGCCCCAGTGAGATACAGAGATTCCTGTATCTCCTCGGGTTTCGGCGCTCCCTGAGGTGCATACCCAAATTGCCTGATCAATAAGGAAGGGTTGTAATTGACACACCCTTTCCGTCCTATTAACGGAACATTCGGGAATCCTTCGCATTTGAGTATGACCTCGACTCCGAATACCTCTTCGTTGACCCACACCACATTCTCGGCAGTCAACCCCATCAAGCGCTCGGGCCATCCTAGAGAATCAATAGAGGTGACAAAAGGTCCTGACTTAGGCATATGACTGGTGAACCACCTGCACAGGAGAGGTACACAGCAGGACACATTCCTTCCTCGCCGCTTTTCATTCTGGTAGTGAGTTGAATGGTGGATATCTCCCAGCAAAGTAGGAACTGGGTTCTTCGCAGCCAAAATATAGAAAGCATCTGAGTCAACAAAATCAGGAATGTTTGGGAACAACGCGATGCCATAAACACATACAGCAAGGATGACGTCAAAAACACCCCAGCCACCTTCCTTGGCATACTCCCGAGCCTTCTCCACCAAGACATCCAACGGAAACCCCCACACATCTCCTCTTCTGATCATCTTCCCTGTCAGCTCAGACTCTCTTAAGTACAGGATGGCAGAAAGCTCAGCCAGATTAGGCTCAGCGTCCGTACGATAGAAAGGCATCTGCTCGCGGATCGATATATCCAAGAGTGCAGAATACTCCTCCAGGGTAGGAGCCAAAACAAAGTCAGGAAATACGAAACATCTGAGCTCCGCATCATAAAACTGTAACAGGGTATAAATGCCGTTGATCTCGTAGGCCGATGGCTGATAAACATAGGTCAGAATCCTCCCATATATCTTTCTAAAGTCATCCATTACCCTCTTCTTAGCAATAGTAATCAACTCTAACAACAGACTGATATCCGGAGACGGAAACTTGTAGGGTAACACTCTCTTCGTGGCTTCCATGTCTTGCTAGGAAACAAACACCAGAACTGGGAGGGAAAATATGTACCTGCAATACACACGCGTTAGTTGAATGCAAATGGTAATGCAATGATGCAGTATGATAAAATATGCAATCAGTGAACACAGGGGCTATGTTGTAGCCTGAAAAGGAACATCTCTGTGATCAAGAACAGAAAACCACCACGGTCACCAGAACCTCATGACACTAGCTATCATCTAATACTCAAAATATCAATCCCCTGGTAAGAAATCCATCTGAACCTCTGTGTCTGACGAGAAAACCATCTGATAATAGTATCGACCTCAGACAAGAAACCCATCTGATCCAAACAACACACCTAGAGATGAATCAAGAACACCGTCTGATAACTACTGAATCATGGTTTCTGAAGGCCAGTTTTCCTGCAACAACCCAATCCCCCTCACAGGTATGATAGACCTAATCCACGGACAAAGGTACGGCATCCTATGCGGTCATCAGCGTCACAGACTTTCATGAGTGACGATACGATTCCCAAAAGGAGTGGCATCATCAAGTCATGAAGAGGCCTCACTTAGCTGACTTCCAAATGATCGGTCCCCAGAGTTGACAATCCTCACATCTGGACTTCCCTCAGATCCTCAGGACCGGAAAGGAGCACCTCTGCGAGAACCTCGTCTGAGCGCAAATTTCGTAGGGAACTGTGCCTGCTCAGCAGACAGGTTCGTCTACTACTTTCCACAACTATATCTAGGTGCATACTCAAGCCCAGGTCCGGCTTCTCACTCACAGTAACCTCCCTTGCCCACAGCAATAAACATAATAATATAATACTGAAAGTAAATGCGGAAAGGTAAAGGTACGGAAAAGTAAAGTGCGTAAAAGATAAAACATATATGCACAACACCCAACAAATAAACACCCAAGCGCTAGGATTGACTCGTGTAGGGGATGGGAAATGGTCCCAGCATAAGGGATGGGAAAAGTCCCTAGATGCTATTCCCCAGCAGAGTCGCCAGCTGTCGCTACTGCGAAAATCGGCGCCGGCTTGACAGGAGAGTCGCCATCGTGCGTTATTTATCCCTCAGAGCGGGAAAGGAAACGCTCGAAGTAAACCTCGCAAAGACGGGAAAAGGTATGGTCATCGCAACCAAAACCTGGATTCGGGAGTCGGTTACGCAAGGGGAAGGTATTAGCACCCCTCACGTCCATCGTACTCGATGGGATCCACGCTTGTTATTTATAAGGAAAAGGGTGTTTATCTATCTACGCTAATGGCCAGTCTGAAAAGAAAAGAAAAGGACAGGACTCGACAGAACATACGGTGTTCTGGGCCTACGTACTCCCTCGTGCAATGGGAAAGTCAGAGTCAACGTAGTTCGACTACCTACGTCTAAACGGGGAAAAGGTTGCTCGCCAGGACATCGCGTCCTGTGCCTACGTACTTCCACACAGCATGGAAGATCAGAGCAAACGTAGTTCGACTAACCACGGCTAAACAGGGGGTTCTCACACAGCAGTGAGAAAGCAAACTGGTCTCAAAGGTTCGGGAACCTACAACTACAATCTGGTCTCAAATGCACTCGGGCAAGAGAAAAAGGGGTAACAATTAGTCGTCAGCGGGAAAGTCTCGATCGCACAGCCGCGAGAGAACAAAGGTTAGTTGTTAGGGTGCTCGCTAGGATATCGCATCCTATGCCTACATATCCTCATCTGGTACGAGGAATCAGAGCAGCTGTAGTTCGGCTACCTACGACACAAGCTACTCAAAATCTCCTACTGAAAGGAAAGGGAAAAGACACCCTAAAACTATAGCTGAAAAAAGGGGAATCTACTTACTGTTATCATGCCTGGTTGACCATCCTAATGTCTATCATAACGACTCCGCAGCGGAGAAGTTAGAGCTCCTAAGGGATCATGGCAACAGGACTAAACGGCAAACGGGAATCAACTGCAAAGTAAAGAAATACTAGAAAGATGCATGAATGCAATAACCAAACAAGCAAGGCGCAAAGGCCGCAAACCACAGAGGTAAGGGAGCTCAGCTCTACCAAATACCAGCAAGCAAAGCCACTCAATAACAAACAAGCAAAAGGAGGACCACCTCAACTTCTCATGCACACAAAGCCTATTTCTAAAATGCACCTATCTCAGAAATATCTAGATGAATTCCTACGTCTAGTGCAGCACAACACCACACAAGTCAAACAACATAAAGAGAAGGCGAACCAGCCTGACACGCTCCTATCTAAAACTTAAACAAAAACCCTGAGCAAGACCCTTAACAACCCTGAAACAAACTTCTGATCTATCCCTGAACAAAGCTCTATGCAAAGCCCTAAACAAAACTCTAAGCAAAACTCTAATCAAAAACCTAAGCAAGAGGAATCAATCCCAGTCTCCAAGCTTCAGAACAAGCTTACCAAAGAGAGGGAGCTAAGCAGACAAACTCATAGTGCCTTCCTCAGGAAAGTACCAGGAGGTTACCACTCAGGAATCATATCCTATGCGGCTCAACAATTGTGATCAGTTTACATTCCTCCTCAGGAGAAACTAAACTCACATGAAGGCTCTGGCATCATTGGATACTTGAGAAAGCCTATAAGAACTAGGGGAACTAAGTGAGCAGACCCATAGGACCTTCCTCAGGAAAGTACTAGGAGGCTTCCACTTAGGAATCGTATCCTATGTGGCTCAACAACTGTGATCAGTTTACATTCCTCCTCAGGAGAAACTAAACTCACATGAAGGCTCCAACATCATTGGATACTTAAGAAATCCTAGATGAACTAGAGGAACTAAGTGAGCAGACCCATAGTGCCTTCCTCAGGAAAGTACTAGGAGGCTTCCACTTAGGAATCGTATCCCATGTGGTTCAACAACTGTGATCAGTTTATGTTCCTCCTCAGGAGAAACTAAACTCACATGAAGGCTCCAACATCATTGGATACTTAAGAAAGAGGTGAGAAGAAAGAATGAAAGTCATTCATAGTGCCTTCCTCAGGAAAGTACCATAAACTCCCTTCAAACTTCAGGATCTCGAACCTCACAAACAGAGAACAAGCTCCTAGACTAGGCCTCAATCCACTGCATCCTTGCAAGCTCCAACAGGACTTCATCCAGCCTCCATCTTCAAGAAGAAACCACAGGTCCTCAACCCACAAGAAACTATCTCTGAAGTTCAACCACAGTTGAACTTCAAAGTCAGAAGCCATCAAGACTTCTCCTATCCTCAAGCTCAGACAAAAAATAACAGAATACCCTACAAAAATCTATCAAAAATCTAAGGGGAACCTACATGGCTCTATGATCCCAAGATCAAATCTCAAAGCCTAAGTCAACTTCTAAGGCTACTAAACAATCCCTAACATATGAATGGTCAAGGGTTACCAACAAGTTATGAGGTCTCTATTCTCTAACCCTAAGACAATATCAATCAACCTCTAAAAAATCTATGAAAAATCTATGGGGAACATGCATTAGTCTAGTACAACATACTAAAAAATCAGAGCAAAATTCAATGCCAGATGAAAGAACTAAAATCAACAAGGCAGACGGGCCACAAACCAATTATTCAATATCAATAACAATGCAAAAAATGCAATCAAAATGAAAATGCATGATTAAGCTAATGTTTTTTGTACTGTAAAATTCTACATTGAATTACGAGTCTACAGAAAAAAGAATGGAATTATTTGATTAAACCTACTATTTTTTATGAATTTTCTAATAATATGCATGAACTAAAAGATATTAAAAAAAGAGTCATTTAAATGGAAAATATGCTAAAAATAGCAAACAAAAATAAAATGGCATTTTTATTTTTATTTAATTTTCTAGACATTTATATGAGGTGGTAGAAAAAACAAGAAATTAAAAATCAATTATTTTCCTTTTATTATGAATTTTACAAGATGCAAGAAAATATTAAAAGAAATTAAAAACACAAAATTGGAATAAATGGGGAGGGGGGTTCAAACAGCATGTGCCCCCAGTGTTAATCCTAAGTGGGCCAGATAGGGGTGGTGCGCCTAGCAAACGGCGCAGGCCCACTGTCACAATCCAATGGAAAATAAAAGAAAAAACAAAAGAACGCGTGGGGTGTAGTTAGCAGGTTTTTTCTGGTTATTCTCACTGGGCCCACGCTAGGGGGGGCGTGGATAGCAGTTCAGGGCAAAGCCCAGTCCAATTCCATCACTCAGCTTCCACACTCAGGGGGGGGATGAGCAAAACGGGGGGTATGTTTCAGTAAAACCAACTTGGGCTTGGGCCCAACTGAAACCCTACCCATACGATCACACAACAAAAACCTATCTTCCCCTCTATCCCTCTGGTCACTGTTCATCCCCAAACTAACCCTAGCCATCGTCTTCGTCTTCCTCACCCTCTCTGCAATCCCTTTCCAGAAAAACCCCAAACAACCTTCACACATCTCAAACGAAACCTCGTTCCCTAATTCAAAACCAACTAACCCTAACCTGAACTCTAATTGGAACAAACTAACCTTCAAACTCCCCATACGAACCTTAATCCAACGGAATAACAATCAATGGAGGCGATGAAGAAAAGAAAGCGAACCTGAGACGATGGAGTTGCTGGGACTTATTGAAGGCTCGCTTGAAGATCAACGGACCGGATGGTGCTCGAAGACGATCTGGAACGCTTCTGGTGACGAGACCTGGCAGATCTTGCAGAATCACTTGAAGATCGGTCTTTCTGGGAGAAAGCTGAAGAAGAATGAAGATCGTTGAAGCGCGTGTTGATGATAAGATGAAGAGATGTTCTTGAGCGTTCTGGAAATTTTGGAGACGTTCTAAGAATCTTGATTCTCACGATCTGGAAACAGGGGGGAAGTTCTTAGAAGATGACGATTGTTCTTGAGTTTGTTGAAGTTTCCTGGAAAAAACAGCGAAGAATTGATGAAGACTTGAAGGGCTTCTAGAAAACTTCGATGAAGAATCCGGAGATTGTGATGCTTTCTGAAGAAATCTGGAAAAAATGGTGGATAACTCTGGGCGCGATGATGGATTTTCCGGCGACGTTGAGTTTTCCGGTGGAATGTTGATGAGGTTGGATGGAGGAAGAAGGGGGAGGAAGAAGAAGAGGGGAGGATTTGGAAGAATTCTGGAGCCTTTTGCAGTTTCCGGCGACCTTACCGGTCTCTGGCGACGGTTACGGTGGATGGGAGTGGTCCGGCCGGCGGCTGCATGGCCGGCGATGAGGGTCCAGGTGAGGCTTGAGGGCGTGACAAGTGGCACAGAGGGTGGCTAAGGGTGTGCATGCACAACGCCACGTGTGGGCGGCCGCTGAGACGTGAGACGCGTGTGCTTCTGGGAGTGAGAGAGAGAGAGAGTGGAATCTGAGTGGAGATGAGGTGGGGCCGTTTGCTTTGCACGCGTGTCACTCTTTATACATGGACAAGTGGCATCTTTTGCTGATTTCTGGACAAAAACAGATGGACTGAAAATGAGTTTGGGCCTCAAAAAATCTGCTTCCTGGGCCCAACGAAACTGATTGCCAAAAACCTATAAAAACTGAATTAAAAAAATTAAGCCTACTTAAAACTAATTAAAACCTTATTAAACTAATTAACACTAAACCTAATTAACTGAAAATGATCAACTACAATTAACTCTAACTAGGATTAATCTATCCTAATTAACCTAATTAAACCTAAAAATGGTTAAAATCTATCTAACCTCTATTATCTAAAAAAAGATCATTAAAACTCTAATGACTCCTATTTAAAATTCTATTAAAACCCTATTAATTCTAATAAAATCTATACCCTTTATTTAACACTATTAAAAAAGCTATTATTTAAGAAAACTATATTCTTTTTATATTATCCTAAAAACAATTAAAAGCTACTTAAAATCCCTTATATTCTAAAAATGATTAAAAACTATTAAACCCATTTTAAAAATTCTATAAGATTCTAAAAAAAAGATTTAAACTATTTAAAATTCTAAAAAAAATCTATTTAAATTCTTAAAAACCTTATAAAGCTCTAGAAAAAAAGACTTAAATTATTTAAAAAGTTTAAAAATCTATTTAAATCCTAAAAATGATTAAAATGCCTATTTAAAATCCACAAAAGTCTATTAAGCCCTAAAAATGCAAACAGAGGTCAATAACCAACATAAAAGAGCGCACGAGACCAGATCGAATCGAACAGTAAACCCCTGGTATCAGAATATCCCGAAAACCACCATGAGAGCTGCAAACACTGAGAAGCACACAATTCCCCGAAAATAAAACCCTGATGATCTGGACTGGATCTGCCATATCTGATAGACGAAAATCAAGTTGTAACCCTCCTCTGTCTGTGCACGAGTGTCATGCATCTGATATGCGAATATGAATTTAAACCACGAGTCCGATAGGAGAACCGGTTGGTCAAATTTTAGGGTGCAACACTACCTGAAGAGAACAAGAGACTTCATGCTCACTTATAGAAAGTCATTGGGTATTCTGACTAAGATTTTAAAAATAAATGTAAAATAAAGTTATTACAGTTAAATAAAAAATGGAATGTCTATTTTTACTATGCAACTCTAACCTCCACCAAATAATATTTTTAGTTTAAAAAAATCATAAATTTTCAATCACGTCGGCCTATAAAATATAAGTAAAAATATATGTTATTAAACAATATAATATTTACTTTCGAGGAAAAATACATTATTGATTCAAATATTTTTATATTGATTTAAATATATAAGTAATGTCATTCCAAAATTAATATTTATATACGTGAAAAAATAGATCATTGATTAATTTATTTATATATACATGAAAAAAAATTATTTTTATAAACGGAAACTACTTTAATTGTTCTAATTTTTGTATAATATTAATTTATCAATAATTTTTTTACATATGTGAAAAAATTATTTTAAAAATATATTATTGTTATAAACAGAACAACTTTATTAAAACATTAAAACAATTATAACATGAAAATAAAGTTATTGATCAAAATATTGAATAATAATGACAAAAGTTTTACTATTGATTCTGGTATTTTTATAAATAATGTCAAAATAAAAATAATATTTATATAAATAATAATATACTGTCATTCTAATATTTTATATATGAAATGAACTATAGGCATTAATTTATTATGTCTTTTTAATTGAAAATTTTAATTTTTTAAAAATCATTTTTATTATATTTTTCAAAAATACACATTCTATATCAATATCCGTGTGAACGTATAAATATCTCACTAATTGACAATAAAAGAGATGAGATTAAATTTGAATTTCTATACTAATATTAAAATTAGATGAAAATCAGTCTTAAGGGACTTCATTTTGATAATTCAATTCTAAATATTATATTAATTGCTTTATATTAATACATTAATTTTTTTTATTATGAAATAAAGTATTTAAAAAATATAAATATATTTTATTAGGAACAAAAGTCAGAGTATTATGTGATATTGATATATTAACCTCTCTTCTATTTTATTTTTTAGATTAAATTAATATCAAGGCTAAAAGAATTGACCTATTTATATTGAATTTAGATAAAATTTGATGTAATATAAGAAATAATTGAAGAATGACATTATATTTTTTATTTAATACATGAAAGATAGTAAACCAGGAGACACGTCCGTTGCTAAAGGAGACAAGTTTTGTCTCAAACAATGTCCCACTACGGATCTTAAAAAAAGGAAGAGATGCATAAGGTTCCATATGCTTCAGTTGTGGGAAGTCTTATGTATGCTTAAGTTTGCACCCGTCCCGACTTAGCATACATTGTAATAGTTCTTGGCAGATATCTAAGCAACCCTGGTATGTAACACTAGATAGTACGTGTAATGTGCTACCTGAAGAGAACAAGAGACTTCATGCTCACTTATAGAAAGTCATTGGGTATTCTGACTCATTTTAAAAATAAATGTAAAATAAAGTTATCACAGTTAAATAAAAAATGGAATGTATATTTTTACTATGCAACTCTAACCTTCACCAAATAATATTTTTTGTTTAAAAAATCATAAATTTTCAATCACGTCGGCCTATAAAATAGAAGTAAAAATGTATGTTACTAAACAATATAATATTTACTTACGAGGAAAAATACATTATTGATTCAAATATTTTTATATTGATTCAAATATATAAGTAATGTCATTCCAAAATTAATATTTATATACGTGAAAAAACACATTATTGATTAATTTATTTATATATACATGAAAAAAAAAATTATTTTTATAAACGAAAACTACTTTAAGTTTTCTAAGTATTGTATAATATTAATTTATCAATAATTTTTTTACATATGTGAAAAAATTATTTAAAAAAAATATTATTGTTATAAACGGAGCAACTTTATTAAAACATTAAAACAATTATAACATGAACATAAAGTTATTGATCAAAATATTGAATAATAATGACAAAAATTTTACTATTGATTCTGGTATTTTTATAAATAACGTCAAAATAAAAATAATATTTATATAAATAATAATATACTGTTGATTCTAATATTTTGTATATGAAATTAACTATAGGCATTAATTAATTATGTCTTTCTAATTGAATAATTTAATTTTTTTTAAAATCATTTTTATTATATTTTTAAAAAATACACATACCATATTAATATCCGTGTGAACGTATAAATATCTCACTAATTGACAATAAAAGAGATGAGATTAAATTTGAATTTCTATACTAATATTAAAATTAGATGAGAATCAGTCTTAAGGTGACTTCATTTTAATAATTCAATTATAAATATTATGTTAATTGCTTTATATTAATACATTAATTTTTTTGTTATGAAATAAAGTAGGTAAAAAATTTAAATATATTTTATTAGGAATAAATGTCAGAGTATTATGTGATATTGATATATTAACCTCTCTTCTATTTTATTTTTTAGATTAAATTAATATCAAGGCTAAAAGAATTGACATATTTATATTGAATTTAGATAAAATTTGATGTAATGAAAGAAATAATTGAAGAATGACACTATATTTTTTATTTAATACATCAAAGATAGTAAACAAGGAGACACGTCCGTTGCTAAAGGAGACAAGTTTTGTCTCAAACAATGCGCCACTACGGATCTTAAAACAAGGAAGAGAAGCATAAGCTTCCATATGCTTCAGTTGTGCGAAGTCTTATGTATGCTTAAGTTTGCACCCGTCCCGACTTAGCATACATTGTATGAGTTCTTTGCAGATATCTAAGCAACCCTGATATGTAACACTAGATAGTACGTGTAATGTGAAGAGAACAAGAGACTTCATGCTCACTTATAGAAAGTCATTGGGTATTCTGACTAAGATTTTAAAAATAAATGTAAAATAAAGTTATTATAGTTAAATAAAAAATAGAATGTCTATTTTTACTATGCAACTCTAACCTCCACCAAATAATATTTTTAGTTTAAAAAAATCATAAATTTTCAATCACGCCGGCCTATAAAATATAAGTAAAAATGTATGTTATTGAACAATATAATATTTACTTACGAGGAAAAATACATTATTTATTCAAATATTTTTATATTGATTCAAATATATTAGTAATGCCATTCCAAAATTAATATTTATATACGTGAAAAAACACATCATTGATTAATTTATTTATATATACATGAAATAAAATTATTTTTATAAACGGAAACTTTTTTAATTGTTCTAAGTATTGTATAATATTTATCAATAATTTTTGTACATATGTGAAAAAATTATTTTTAAAAAATATTATTGTTATAAACGGAACAACTTTATTAAAACATTAAAACAATTATAACATGAACATAAAGTTATTGATCAAAATATTGAATAATAATGACAAAAGTTTTACTATTTGATATTTTTATAAATAATGTCAAAATAAAAAAAATATTTATATAAATAATAAGATATTGTTGATTCTAATATTTTATATATGAAATTAACTATAGGCATTAATTTATTATGTATTTTTAATTGAATAATTTAATTTTTTTAATATCATTTTTATTATATTTTTAAAAAATACGCATACTATATCAATATCTGTGTGAACGTATAAATATCTCACTAATTGACAATAAAAATAATAATTAAAAATCAACCTCATCACTTTCTTCAGTTGGAGTGAGTTTACTTGCAGAACTTTTGTAATTTTGAAACTTCTGCTAATACAACTATGATAGGAAGTGTTTTTTGTTATGCATATTATAATTTCATATTTTATATTTTAATAGGTAACTTTAATGTTGATAAATGTCTCTTTAAATAAATGTGAATTATAGTGATATATTAGATAATTACCAATATATGATCCCCAATATACGGTACACAAACAAATTATCTATTCTCCCCATCTAAAGAGACTTTGAGGCATAAAGAATATCGATTCATAACGAAGCACAAAAGTCATCAACTTCTGAGTTCAGGATTATCGTCAAAGAATTTTTTCTCAATAGATCCCGGTATTCCTAAAATCAATTTATCGATCCTATAATTTTATACATGACTATTTTGATTCCGCATAAAATATATGTCATAATATGTTAAACATGTATATTGATTTGATTCAATTCTAACATTTTCAAGTCTTTCAAAATATGATTCAAACCATGTATAAATCATGATCCAGATCATCGCCTTATATATTTTTTTATAGTATTATGAGATTTTTTTTACTTTTTTTAATTAATGTTGTACAATTCTCAAGATTTGTTATAATGGAAAGTAACACCTAGGTTTTATTTCTTTAAATTAGAATTAATACGTTTCTATCTTTTTCTAATGACAAATCCTTTACTCGTTGGTTTTTCTCTCAACCCAAGAGTTATAACACATATTTGTGCAACATTGGACATTGTAATTTTCTTTTATTTTTTCAATTAAATTCGTACTTGAATTATTTTTCATCTCACACCCTATCGTCGATGAAAGTTTTTTTGTGCATATGCATACACAATTTTCAAAATTTGTTCTAAATTAAAGTAACATTTAGATTAATCTCCGCGAAGTCTATTTTACAAAATTTTCTATTTTAATTAGTTTTATAGCATTTTTATGTCATGCTATTTTTATATTTTATAGGAATAATTATTTAATTTCACATACATAAGTTATATTTTAAATATTTTTCTCGTTTATTTTTTTTAATATGTTTGAGCCAAACAAAATGATTACATTAAATTTTAGTTTGACTTTAATATTAGAGAATTAAAACTTATTGATTATATATAGATTATTTGTAATGTATAAAAATATCAACAGTTTTATCCAAACTAAAATAATTTTTTTAAGTAAGTTACATTTTAAGTTTTAATATTATTTATAAATTTTTAAAGTTTTGATTATTTCTTATATGCAAAAGTATCAACTAAAAAAATCCTTCCTACGCTAAATAAAATTTAAAAAGGGTTCCGTTTCTTTAAGTTACTTTTTTTAGACAATTTTAGTATTATATTTATACATTTATTCATATAAGAAAGAACTTTACTTTCATATAAACTTATTTCTTGCATATTTATTTATTTATAAATTAAATTGCTTATTATTAATTATGAACATAGTTGATAAATAATATAAAGTATCATCTCAAATTGGGAACCCTCAAAAAATTGTAAATAGTAGAAAAGCATGAAGCACCCAAAAAAATTTGTTAGTAGTAGAAAAGTAAAAATTTGTTAGTAGTAGAAAAAGAGGAAATTTGATGGCGTTGATTGATGAGTCATCAATACAACATCGATGCAACTACTAATACAACTATTATGATAGGAAGTGTTTAGTGTTATACATATTATAAATTCATATTTTATATTTTAATATGTAATTTTAATGTTGATAAATGTCGATTTAAGTAAATGTGAATTATAGTGATCTATTAGATAATTTTTAAAAAGTTTATTTTTTATTCTATTATAATTATATTTTTCATAAAAATAGTTTAATTTTTTTATTGGAAAAAGACCATTTCAATTTTACTAATTCTCTATAGTCTATAGTTAGAATATTTTTATAAAAATACTTTTTATGTATACATATAAATTATATTCAAGATGACAACACACAATTAGGAGTAAATTGTGTTTAAAGCTAACTAATTGCAAACTAAATAGTAGAAAAAATTAACCACATGGGTCTTAAATGTTGATTTCAATGCAGAAAACATTAATTAAATTGATTCTGATCTTGATGTTGGTGGTTCATACTTCCAAAATACAACATTTCAATAAAAAATAATTACTTGTTTGTTTCTTAATTCATATTATTGAAGCGTTAGATATTTTATTAATGTTTGAGAAAAAAATGGGATAATTTAGTTTAATGTTATTCATTACGGTGTAATTTAGATATTTCATCTAATTTATTTTAATATTATTCAATACAAAAACAAATTTAAAATATAACAAAATAAATGTCTTTCCTAATTAAGGGTATTTTTAAATTACACGTGGAACCTATATCCATAAATATAACTACAAATTAAATTTTTAAAAAGTATAAAATAATTAGCATTAGAACATATTATACATGAAACACTTGGACTAAATTTGGACGAAAATCATATTTTATTATTTTCTCACTTTCTTACATTAGTTAACTTATACATCAAATAAAATATTTTCAAATATATATCAAACATTTTTTTTGTATAAAATTGTTTCAAAGTTAAAACATATAAGTATTATCATAAAACTTTAATTTTATTTATAAAGCTCTTATTTTTAAATTAGACTTAAAAGTAAATTTTACAACTCTTGGATCATACGCGGTATTTTAAAACAAAGAGATACTATAGATTTAATTCGGAACGAATGGGACCGACTTCTGAACTCCCAAAAGTTTAAGGCGTCGGTTTTTTACAAAGTGCTGATTGATGACGGCACAAGGGTGCCTTGGAGAACCTTGATTAGAAACAATAAGAGCCGGCCGCAAGCAGTGTTTTGTTTATGGCAAGCTTGTCAGAGAAAAGTTGCAATGGCATGATTCAAAACAGTCAGTGCAGCTTATGTCAAACTGAGGAAGAGACGATGAATCATCTTTTTTTCTGTTGCCAAGGGACTAGACACATCTGGATGAAGGTGCTCCAATGGTTTAACGTATGTCATTCACCTCAACATTGGGAAGCAGAGCTGGTTGACAAAGGGGAAAGGGTGGAAAGTGGATGTTTTTAAAATGTTAGTGGCCGAAACCATCCACTGCATTTGAGGGTATCGTAATAGTATCACTTTTGGTAACAGTGTAGATAATACAACCGTGGATACTAACTTTATAGATAACATAATCTACAGAGGTTGGCAAAATTCTAAAATTAGAAAACATCTAGTTAGTTATATGATGTAATTGGATCTTTTTGTTGGGTTGGATCCTCCAGGATCACCTTCTGTTGTACTAACTATTTTTTGAATTAATATATATTCTTCCTTTGATTCAAAAAATAACTCGTTCAAACAATACCTTAAACAGTTGTCTATTTTATCTCCATATTAAACTATGCCTAAAATAAATTTATGCAATTATTTACATAGTTTATAACTGATTCACATGAACTAAATTCAAACATTGTAAAAAAAATTGAGTCGACATGATGCATATCACAGCAGCAAACACACTGATTAACCATACTACACATAGGCGTAAACAACCTTCCAACCTCGCAACTTCCTCGGACGACTTCACAAACGAATTCATAATAATCAAACCTCATGAACAATTAATTCTTAAATCGACAAATAGATTCACAACGATCCAACCTCGTAAACGAATAATTCTCAACATTGCAAAACGATACATAATCAAAACGAATTGCAACCGATAATCAAACCGTATATATCAATAAAACAGAACTCATGAACGCGTATACATATCAACAGCTCAAATTAACATATACATTACCAATCTTGAAATCAAAATTAACAAAAGAAAAACAGAATTTACACATTTGTGAGCCATGACAGCAACATGCGTATCAAATTATAAAGCCAATTAACATGAAATGCGACACAAACTCGGCCTTGAAATAATGCATACACAAAATTCAATCACCCTTAGCGATCCGGCATAAACCGAAAATGAAAAATTAGCAGCCAACACTCAAATTATCCAAGCACACTTATGGTACTGCTATCAACTCAAAGCAGTATTTACAATCTGAGATGGCTAATCTTGAAAACAAACATAAACCGAATCAAAACCCACAAGCGTAAATAAACTCGACACTGAAAAAATTGATGAAGAGATTGCGGAAACCAAATTGGAAACAAAGTAATATTAACCATAACATACACTTACATCACCCACAAGTTTCTCACAACATCATGAATAACAAGAAAAAACTCAGTTAACCATCAAATCGAGCAAACCGCGACCCAACTCAGTATGTTCAACCATAACATTCCACTCTAACATATGCAATGCACAATCGAATTGTAACCAATAATAGAAAGGTGTATAAATGACAAACAGAATTTATGAACACAACATATATACCAACAACTCAGCAGTAATGGCACCCTATTATATGTCCACATTAATTTCAACAACAAACCGAAACGGCTGCAAGACCAACATTATCTAAAAAACAGTATAAGCAATCAAGGGTTAAGACAGAATAGAAACAATAGATTGGAAAAACAAGTTTACCAGAATATCAAAATAGATTCATGTTGAATAATTGCCGAAACAAACAAACAATTTCAATAACGATACAACAGGGTATTTACATTTGTTAATCTATCTCAGAATTGTAAACATCATTTAACAATCAGCAAATTGGAAGCTAACAACGTCATTAACACACACAATCCAGCAGCTACGCTACGATATCCAAAACGTGAAAATAGGATAAGCAAAACGAATAGACTCAAATTGGAAGAAAAACCAACCGACAAAAATGGACTCGAGAAAGAGCAACGTTGTTCGAGTCTTTGCAAATGCCGAAGAATCTTGCCACTGAGGTACCGAGTTCGTGTTGAGTTATTGCTTCTGAGAAATGCGTCTTCGATACTACAAGTGTGAACGGATTTAAGGGTGCGGCTGGAGTAGATAGAAGGCGGTGGGGAGTGGCTGTGAGTTCTGAAGAATGGAAAAAAAAAAAGGATGAATTGGTCGACGCTGATGAAGGGTGGAAAGGCGAGGAAGGTGGAAGAAGGAGAGTTGATGACGGCGGCGATGATGGAAAAGGAGAAAGGGCGCGGGAGGAATTTTAAGGAAAATGAAGAAGAAGACCAGTCAATTCCCCCATTTATTTCTTATCCTTTCTATAAGCTTTAATTAATTTAATAGAATTAAATCAATTAAAAACCACTAAAAATTTATAACTTATTAAATAAACATGATAAAAATAAAGTTCAAGTATGGAAAATTCTAATTAATTATTCTGGACATTTTGATGAAAATATAAAAATAAATCGGGTGAAAATAAACAGAAATCAGGCGATCAAGAAGCCTGAAAAATTAAATCGACTGCACACAAAAGATTAACGCGAAATAAATAACTTAGAAAGATGTAGCACTCAGTCAACTTTTGAGAATTGACAGGGATCGATAAAAGGGCTCAGACCGATCAAAAGTGATTGAAAATTTGTCAAGAGGCAAGATGAGCGCGCTAGGTCAAGCTTTATGGAAAGTAGGTCAAAAATCACTGACACCCACAAGCTTAAATTTGAAACTTTTCAATCACTGATTTTCCTTGTATATTTGAGACACAATTTGACCAGTCTGTCTGCATATCCAAGAAATTTATTCTGGCTAATCATTTTAGGAATTATTCATGCTGGAAATTACGTTATGTTGTACAAGCGATGCAAATTGAAAATAAAATCAGACAATTGAAATTTGAAAAAGGTAGGACAAATTTGGGGTATGACAATTAGTAGAAGCTATCGGAATATATGAGCATGGTGGACGTGTCCGTGGTGTTGGAGAAGGTGTTAGCTTCAGGTCATTCTTTGGGTCTCAAAGAAAAAGTACCGAAAGCCTGAAATTTAATGCACAAACACAAAAGATTGAGAATGTTGAGAAGAAATTAAAAGAACAAATGAGGGTGTTAGAGGAAGAGAGGGAAAAAAGGGAGAAAGATATGTAAAGGTTTCAAGAGTTATATTCGGTATGTGTTTTACTTGAGATGTTAGTATTTTATCGGAAATGTATGATATGTATTGTGCATATTTTTGTTTTATGTTCTAATTAAATATTATGATGTAGAAATTAAGTGAAAACCTCGAACAACTTAGAAATGAAGATCATTATTATGTTGATGGTGATGATGATGATGATCAAACTCCAAGTAGAAGTGTTGTACATTGTGCTTCTACAAAAGGAAGTAATTGTTCAACCCCCCCCCCCCCCCCTTTCCAGATAACCGCAATGAGATAATGGACCCTAACGCAAATGAAATCACCATTCTATACTTGAATGTTGCAGTGATAAATGATGCCCAACCTCTTCTGCTAGAACATTGTCCATGTTTGGAGTTATTCTATTACATTCCTGATGATGTAAGGGATTTTCTCGATGGATATAAATTGATGGATGTAGGGATATTGCAAGTTTAGTGCACGTAAGTATATAGTTGAATAAACATGTTATTATAGAACATTATCATGTTTTGCATTTCCTCCCTTAATTTATTCATTTTCTTTAACCATTTAGGTACATTTACTGTGTTTGTATATAGTTAAATAAATCGAGTATTTATGGAATCTTGGATCCGATTTTTATTCGATGAGCGTTTAATCAACCAAAAGACATTCGAGAGTAGTTAAAAAAACGGTTAAATGAGGGAGGAAAAGAATGTTACTTAGCACCATTTCTCTGTTCGTAAGTATTTTTGTAATTGATGTTTATGTATTCTATATTTATTTTTTTTTAGCAAATACTAATAATATATATGCTTGTGTTTATTTAGTGTTCATTGGAAATTGATCATCATATCATTTAAGACGAATACCGTAACTGTACTTTGTTCCTTGAATGATCCACTCGAAAAGAAAATGAAAGAGATTATTAATTCGTAAGTGTATGTTTAGTTCATTTTTTTGACAGTGTAATTAGTTCATCATGTAATATGTTTATTTCATTTTCAATGTACTGTGGAGCAAGTGAATATGATGAACAATGTTAAAAGAAAGCCCTCATGGGTCCTTCCTAAAGTAAGTGGCATGATTACCTGTTTCTTTCATTTACATTCATGTGTGATTATATTCATGTAATTGTGCTTAAATTTTTAGACAAGGAGACAACCCAGGACTTACGAGTGTGGGTATTATGTCATGAAACACATGTTAAACATTGTCCTTGCCAGCATTGTTGATTCATGGGATAAGGTATATATGTCATATAATGTTTACATATATTAATATATAAGTTGACTATTGAATTATTATCATGCATGATATTCAATTTTTTGCTTTTTCTTATGTAGATGTTTAACGATGAAACCTCATTCCCTGTTGAGGAATTTGTAGATATTCGTAAACGTTGGGCGTATATCCACAATGTGCTTAAGGGTCCTGCTAATTGATTTATTGAGATGTGCTCATGACTTATTTTCTGCATTGATGATGTGAATATTACTTTTGACTTAAACATAGTGTGTTTGACGTAAATATTAATTTTGGCTTTTAATGCACAATGTTAGCTGTTTTTTATGCTCTTTATGCATGGTTAACAAAAATACAGGTTGTTGTAAATTATCTGATATGACTATAATAGTTACAGGATAAAAAATGGGAAGAATTTGAAAAGTAGAGAATTGAATATTTAAAACAGAGGAAGTTTTGACAGCAGTTATAAAACCTAATTGTGGTTGTACATTGAATGTTGACCAGAATAATATAAATTACAAAAGGTTGATGCTAAGAATCGAACCTGAGACCTTTAGTTCTATCACAACGGTTAGGTTAACTAACTGTTGTGATATGGCGCGCGCTTTCTAGAATACAACAATGGTGTTAAGACTGTGATTGTAAGTACTACATATACAACCATACGCTACATAATAACGCTTGGTCCCGCATGGTTATATATCTTTCCCAACCATTGTTAAATGCCTTTTCCATAGTAGTGGTGGTGATAAAGAAGATATCGTGCCATTGTTTGAGGGAGTATGAAAAGTGATTTGTGTTGGTGTTATGTTATTTTGTTTAATGGTGTGAGTTGATTTGTATGGATACTTGCAGGTGAAAGCTTTTTTGGAAATGGTTTGTGGAAGATACTGTTTGAAGAGGAAGGATGAAGAATGGTTTTGAGGTTAACGGTATGGTTCGATTTTACACGGAAGGGAGGTTGTTTACACTGTTGTTGTTTGTGAATAGAGTTCTTTACATGGAGGATTCTATGGTAGTTGAGGGAACAGAAAGGTGTGGTGTGGTAGAAGTTTATGCTGAGCAGAACAAAGGAGTGTTGTTGTGGCGATGTTTTAAAAATAGAGAGGAATGTGTTTATGAGATTTGAACAAAAATGTGAAAGAGTAAATTTTCTCCTTCTTTTCTTTGGGATGGAAGGGATTTGTGATATGTAATAGGCGGCTAGGTATTAGTCCCCTTTTTCACAAAAATGCAATGTATATTATATATATATGCTAGGTTTACGATATGAGACAAATAAACAAAACACATTTCAAAACTTAATAAACAAGTTTACTAAAAAAAAGATTAAAAAAAAACAAATATTTTTTTATACATAATAAAAAGAAAAATAAATGGCAAAAATAAATTAAATTTAACGTAAATTAATTACCTAATTAACTAAATAAATTAAATAAATATTTAACTGAAAAATTAAAATAAAATGATAAAAAAAAAGAGGAAAAAAAAGTCAGGTACTAAAGTGCTCGAAAAATAAAAATGACTGCACCAAAATTATCAATGCGGAATAAACCACTCAGAAAAATATAGCGTTTTGTCAGACATTGAAATAAATCTTTGATCGGTAAAAAAATATCAGATTGATCAAAATGTGGTCGAAAAGTCATCAAAAATTAAAACCAGCATGCCTGATTAAACCACGCGAAATGCAGATTAAAACAGATGACGTCTGCAAGCTCAGCTTTGAAACTTTTCGTCCACTAATTTTACACACAGTTGACTTTCAGTTTGACCGATTTGACTGTAAATCCGACATGTTTATTCTGGCTAATAATTTAGGCATTATGCATGATGAAAAGCATGTTATACTACACAGAAGATGCAATGTGAAAATAAAAGTCAGATGAATGCAAGTTTTAAAATGTCTGGTCAAAACTTGGGGAATGACAGATGCATTGGTAGGTGAAACCCGTCTCCTACGGGTAGAAGAAGATGGAGAAGCATGAGAAGAAACACGGACCCTAAAAGTAGACGCCTCCACATGATCTGAGGGAACAAAAGCCTCTGAAACCGAATGTCTCTTCTCTCATCGCACTGATGCATGTTGTGCAACTCTCTCTACCTCAGTCTATCATTTCTATCAACCATAATTCCTAAAAGTTAAAGTAAACTAGAAAATAAGTGCAAGCAAGCAACACTAGAAACAAGAAGGAAAAAAATAGACTAGTATTTTACGGAGATGCGTCTCTTGGTAATATGAATCCAAACATTGAAAAATATCGAAGATGTATCTCCGTTTGCTGGAAATCCAAACGTTGAAAAATTAGACACATGCATCTTTGGAATTTTCTGCAACTTTTTAGGTTCGTCAATGGCAGCAATGCAGATCACCAAACACAAAAAATGATGGTTTAATCATCATTTTTCAGCCAACAAACATGTTTTACACTATGTCTAAACTATCATTTGTGCAATTTCTACTCATTTATCAACTTAATCATCATTTTTTACTCATTTACACAAAAACTCAAAAAACTCAAAAACCTTATCAAAACATTAAAAACTTACTATTTTTCAGTTTGATTTTGGACTTAGATGATGTTTTTTGATGTTGATTGAAGATACTTTGAGCTTGGTTGTTTGCTTTTGGACTTGGTGTGGGAAAAAATTGAGGGATTTTAAAGAGAGTTTTGAGTTTTTTTATAAATGAGGAAGGAGAAGGGTTCTGGCGCGATCTAAGCTCTAATACCTTCAAGAGATGCATCTCCGAAATAAGTTTGGAGATACATTTCTAGAATATTTTAACGTCTAAAAACTGCTCCAACTATTTTTTATATGGTTTAACATCGTTATTCTTTTAGTATCAATGTCTAAACATACAATAAAAACTCATCATAAAAATACTTGAAAAAAACAAAATTGCATTACGGTAGTATCTAAAATTTGCATAAAATACTTACGACTTACAAGCTTTAGAAGCAAAAATAATTAAAGTACAACATCTTAAATAATTTAAAATCATTACTCATAAAATAAAAATATTCAAAAACCTAAGATTAAAGCAACCAACTCTTAGCACATCATTCATTAAATTTTCTTTTAAAAAAAGTTTCACGGGTTGGGTTCAACTTCATTTGAACCCAATTTATTTAAATGATTTTTTTTATTTGGGCATTGCTTATTACACTCTTAGTGGTGCTCACACACCCTGCTAAAATATCATAGATACCCATAAAATACAAAAATGCATTTTCGAACACACCAAAAATGTCCACACCTCAAAAAAATACAGAATTTCATTTCATAAATCTATTGTGTTTTCACAAACCATAAACAGATGCAGAATGGGAAAAATAACATGAATTAACATTAATTACTGTTATGACATACATAAAAAACACAACATTTAATAGATAGTCGTTAACATGAACCTAGCATTATATTTCATCATCTAGTGATGGTTGAGGATGTTTCAACATATTTAGAATATCTTCAGTCAATCTTGCAACTATTGCATATACCTTGATCAGACATTTTTTGTTTCGTATTATGAAATATACTCCACTTAATAGAACTTCACAATTTTTTCGATTGTCTGGGTATCGCAACAAATTCTCTAGTGTAGATTTTAGATCGACAAGACAGGTAAAATTTATGAACCTAAATTCAAGAGGGGCATCTCGATATTGAAGTAGACAAAAACGAGATATGAATATAGATACATTTTGTGTGTGATATTTCTAACAACACGAGGGACACTCATATTTATACATGTTTTAGATCAATATAGACCAAAAAAATCCAATCTTGTCTCAGAGGATATTCTAAAGATGTACTTCCGGATTAACCCTATTTCATTTTGTAAATCACATAAAAGAGGGTGTCTATGGAAATGCAGTTCTGAATTATCCATTATTACCCTTATTTTTCAAAAAAACTGAGTGCACTCAGAAGTACAATTTTGGATTAACCCCTCTACATTCACACAGAACCTGTTATGGAAATAATTTGAAACACAAATATTTATAAAACTAGAACAACCAATATTTATACAATAAATGTTGAATATACATTAAAATGTATCAAAATGTATCCAATTTACATCGTTGATAATATCAATCCAACATTACATACAAAAAATAAGTCAATACTTAAACACACTTTAGATAAAAACTAAAATGCATCAAAACATGTGTCATCATCTAAATATATATCTACGGTTGGTTCCTCTTTTGAGTTTTGCTTATTTGATTCTCTTTCAATCTTGCTCAACTGGGTGAGTTCTACCGTTCTTTCCAAAACGTTATCCAGCCAAGTTTCTACTTTGTATATAGATTGAGTTGTCCACTTCAGTGATGTCTACAGTATAAGACATTTCAGCTTCAAATAAACTTCAACAAAATGTAGTGATTTTGAATGTCATCCAATACACATAATGCATCCGTTTAGATTTGGAGTTGGGCCACTTCGAAGTGGAAAAAATATTTTCAAGAAGCCATATCTTATTAGATTAATACATAATCTATTATATGCACTTGTTATAAGATGATTCATTTTAGGGAAGCACGTTCCTTTTTCCTCTGGTGTTGGACCGCTAACACAAGGGATAAGAGACGCATGAATTGCATCGAAATATTTTTTTCCCGTATAGTGTTGTGTAGGATTCCTTATGCGTCTTCACCTCTTCGAGAAGTTGTTGGAGGACAAGTGTATGATTCTCATCTCCTTTATCGTGAAAATCTAAAACAACGTGATAACCGCAATTATCGTCATCCTTAACATTTACAAATTGTTCAATGTATTTGTGCATAAAAATTGGCATCTATTTGATGTGTATAATTTTTGGAAAAGGTGGTGAAGGAGATGGTTTGCTAATGCGAGCACCCACACTTTTTGATATTTTGAAGTTAGAGAATCCGGAAAAAGAATGTCAACATGTTCGAAATAGGATGGAGACGCCGTCATTGAATTGTCACTCTATGTTAGTTTTACCTTCTTTGGAACACCCTTTATTTTTACCTATTATGATGGTGGTTTCAAATATGTGATTTCTAGATAGGCAAACTTCCTTAGTTGCTCTTTTAAGAGCATTTTTATGCTGTCGCCGATTTTCAAAAATCTCTATTGAATCACTTATCATTTTGTCATGATAAATATATTCGATTTACCATCCTTCATCACACCATCATCATCAAATTATAGTCTTTTCCAATTCCTGTAAACCTCATCCCTTCGTACAGGTCTATTAGCTTTCATTTTCTTTGAAATTAAGCAAGCACACAAAAGATTGTATGTCTTATTAAGTGTACAACCATACTTTGATCTATTTGAACTTAATTTCTCTACTAGTGTGGCTTCGTGGTAAAGAGATTTCAATCCCAGTAGAGACATATTGCCCGTCAACAGTGAATAAAGATTGTTGTCTTTGAATATGTGTTATGATATTGTAATGATGTGATCAAATGATGTTTGTATCTCTTTATGTTGATTTTGGATCATTTGGTTCACGGAGTCTCAAGCTATACATAAATCACCTTTACTATTTCCCAACCAAATCTTCAATGAAGCATAAGCATATTCAACTCTGTTAGTTGTTGTACTTTCAAAGTTTCTA
>OZ012738.1:400442836-400527836 GCA_963859935.3 Lathyrus sativus | reverse complement strand
GCATTTGCTGGTTTTAGATTCTTTCCATTGGTTATTATCCTTAATAACAACTATCTTTGAACTGGTTGTGCTGACCATAGAGGTTCCAAGGCAAGCTCTCTAGCTGCATCAAATCCAATGTTCTCTCTCATATGTGCTTTTGTACTTTTTATATTAAACAAATGGATTATGGATGGATTCTTGGTTTTGCTTTGCTTTCCTTCAGATCTGATTCAATCCTCCCTCTAACACATCACATCAGCTGCTTTCTCATGGTTAGAAATGAAGTACATGGTCGGAAGCCAAATCCATGTTGAGTTTTGACAAGTTGACAAACTAGTGCACAGGCCCAACTTGCTCAATTCGAAACTCTCAGCTCATAAGGGCTATGGAAGAGTTCTAGTACTTTTTTTAAATCCCTCATGGAGCTATACAACTTTCATGTTTTTGGGAATTTAAAATTCTAAGTGGAACTAGGTCAAAAAACCCCTCAAAATTGGCTGAAAACATGCCTAAAAAGGCCAGCAACTTAGAATTTTTCCAAGTGTTTTCTCCCTCTTGTGATGATTTTGGCCATAAATCTAAATCTATGCATTTTTTGCACATGGACCATTGTGATACTTTTGTAGGACTTGTCAAGACCTTTCCAACAAGCTTTGAACCACCTCATTTGGATGTGTGGTTGGGAAGTTATGGTCTTGCCCCTTTCAAAACCCTAATTCTCGACTTTTTTGATTACTCCTCAATCCTTGATCCAATGGTCATGAAACTTCATGGATAGGTGTAATATGTTATTAGGAACATTTTTTCTTCACACTTTGTGGTCAAATTCCTTATGGTTGAAGAGTTGACTTTTCGATCAACCGAACGATCGATCAATGACTACCGAGTCGACTGTTCATGTTCTGGGTCTTCTAAGACCTTGAAGCTTCTTGAGTGGACTTCACTAAGCCATATGAGCTTCATGGACCATAATTCCATCATTGGAATACCTTTTAAATCAAAAGTCAATCTATAGTTGACTTTTTCTAATCGGAAACCCTAATCAGGGATCCTGAACTGCAATGTTCCTGATCTTTGTGTGACAACCTCAAATTAGAGTCATTTTTTACCCAATGGAGTATCTTTAATGATGTAGAGGCTTGTTTCATGGATAATAAATCCAATACATTGACTGATTAAACCGTCGAAACCTCGATTTCCGACTGTACGGAACCCTGGTTCACTTGTAACTTAACAAAGACAAACTTGAAGTAGGTTAAGGTTAAATAATCAAATGAAAATGATCCTAGAATGATGATGAATATTTAAGGGGTCAAAATTTGGGGTGCAACACATGCAAGGCAAGACGAACTTCTCGGCCTAATTTCTTAGGTACAATAGACTTATAACACTTAGACTCCACGTGAAGTCGAGTGGCATATGTCTTGGTCACTAGGAGTATGTTGGTGGCACGTAGTCTCATGATATCTGATCTTGGTAAATGGGATAGATATCCTTGACAGTGTTTAGCAGCCTGAGTCAACATATAGTTCAGAGATGCATTAAAATAAATAGGCATTGAATATAGATAAATACGTGATAAGGATACGCGTGTTTGACAAGTTTTGTTCGTCACATATATTACTATTTTACACCCTATTCCCACTTTTAAACTTATACGTAAATCCTAACCCTATATTCTTTTTTACTTGCATTTTTTGATTGATATATGGCAATCATGCGACGACCTATACCGTTCAGGAGGGAAGGCTATTGAGTGATGTCCAGACGGGTTACGACATTGTCAAGATGAAGGTTGTTTGCATTTTGTCAAACGCTGATCATATTGCTACTACTATGTAATATTATGTACAATCAATATAAGTCTCAGTCCTAATGGGCTTAGAAGGTCCTTTTTGTTATGTTTCCTATTGGTTTCTTTTATGTATTTTTTATTTTAAGTTTTATCTACATGGTGTGCCACTAGTCTTAGATGTGTCAAGCTCTATGTAAAATATATTGGAAGCATATATATGTGAAGTTGTATGTTTTAATTAGTTTGATCTTGTTATTTAAAAGTTTCAAATTTTCCTTTTTTTATTAAAGTTTCTAAGTTTTTATGAGAATTTCATTAATGGGACATAGGTTGTCTCATTTTATGGTATCAGAGCTGGATGATTCAATTTAGAGCGTATGTGTCTAGAGTTATACTGACCGTGTCAAGTTGGACTCCAAATCGGATGATAACTTTTCTTCTGTGCATTGAGTCTTCATCTTGCGAGCCTTTTAATAGACTGATCGAGGACATTTCTTTAACACGTTTAACATATTTTCCCCCTCTTTTAAAAGTGATGAACGGTAAAATGAACATCATTCCCCTATCCCCAGCGGTAACATAACAGACACTTCATAAAATTCACTCTATAAATACTTCATCCTCATTCATAATTTTCACATCATTCTCAAAATGTTTATCCATATTTTCCAAATGGCTAAATGTTTTCTTTATTCATCACTCTACTTGTCTTTATTTTTTTCTTATTGGTATTATCAAGCATGAATAACTAGGTAAAGTTTATGTAGCATTAGTGATATTTATCAATTTACCATTACTAGTCTTAGCTTTGTTTTTTGATAAAGGTTTATGAATGAAACATGACCATGGTTTTTGTAATTATTGTTATTGAATAAATTGATATGTTTCTTTAGTGTATACTTTAAATGTTGATTATGTTTGCCTAAATTCTAGATATAGTCAAGTATAATGTTAAGCATCAATTTAATATTTTATACATAACTGGGAAACAACAACTTAATTGAATACCTTACATGTGAGAAACTCGAAAAAATCCTTATGGATACATCATTCACGGGGATATAAATATGCATATTTGTTATGTTCTTTATGTCTTGTGAATGATTGAACCTGATAACTTATCCTTTTCAGCAAGTTATGGTTCGAAGCATCTAAAATGTGAGGCGTGGTAGAGATGCTGGTAAGGGTGCTGGTAGAGGCGCTAGTAGAGGCGCAAGTAAGAATGCGAGTGGTTCCTGTAGAAGTACTGACGAAGCTACTCTCAAAGGGGAGGCTAACATTCCTATGGGACAAGAAGATCACTCTTAAATTGAAACAAAGTCTCAAGCTGACACTCAAGATGTTCGTAAACTTGTTGCTGTTGTGTTAGTCCAAACATAGAAAAATGCTCAAATCCTGCAAATCACTCAAGATCATCAACTTTTACAACCTCAACAAAGGGAGGTTGTGCATGAAGATGTAGGGTTGAACTCTTTTATGAAAGGTAAACCACCATAGTTTGGTAGTGATTTTAATCCAGAGGGTGTTGAGAAACGGTTGCAAGAGATAGAAAAGATATTTTCTTTCACTCATAGCAGAGAGAATAGGAGATTCGGTTATGCAACATTCATGCTGACAGGTGATGCTAAAGCCTGGTGGAAAGGGAAACATAGGTTGTTGGAAAAAGAAGGAAGAATGATCAATTGGATCTTCTTCAAAGAAGAATTTTCGAGGAAGGATTTTCCAAAGTTATATAGGAAAGAGAATAAGAGATAACTCTATAACTTGCATCAAGGTTTGATGTTAGTGGGAGAGTATACTAGAAAGTTCGAATACATGTTGAAGTATTCTGAGTTTTACCGCTTGCATCCGAGTGAAGAATAGATGTGTGGAAATTATAAAGATGGATTAAAGTATGATATTCAAAGGGTTGTCTTACCTCAGCATATTATACGCTTCAGTAAGGTAACATAAAAGTGTGTGGAGTTGGAAGGATTCGACAAAAGGAATAATCAATATCTATTAGGAGGACCAAATCGGAACCACAATCACGAGGGTAGCATTAGTCGAGGTCAGGAAGGAAGGACTCAGCAGGGGGTATACCATATCAAAGTCATGCACCCTATCATAATCACAATGCTAGGAGGTTAATGTTGAAGTGTTATAGATGTAGAGGGACACATCTTAACAAAGACATTCCAACTAGATTTAATGGAGCTAGTTCTCGTTATGGTCAAAAGAGCCATTTTCTCAATGGTTGTCCCCAAGGACAAAATCAACCAACAGTCCAGAAGAGTAGTCCAATAAATAACAACAATACTTAGAGAGCAAGCAATGAAGGTCCAAATGTTAGAAAAAGGCCTTAGAATCAGAATAATCCAACCACAGGAAGAGTATTCACGGTTAGAGGTGTTGATACCTCAAGATCATCAGAGTTGATTCATGGTATGTGTTTAATTACAGATAAGTTGGTAGCACTATTATTCGATTTAGAAGATACAAATTATTTTATATTCATAACTTGGGCTGAATTTTTGGGATTAGAACATGTTGATCTCCATAATAAATTGACCATTTCAACTCCCTTAAGAGAAAGAATGGTAACTTGTTCAGTCTGTGTGGACTGCCCAATAATCTTAGAAAATAGAATATTCTTAGTAGACCTTGTGGTACTCCTGCTACAAGACTTAGACACCATCTTATGAATGGATTGGTTATCAGCCAACAATGTAACCTTGAATTACAAGAAAAAACTTTAACATTTGGAGAAGATTATGTGAGGTCAGAAAGGTTGAATCTCTCACTCAAAAATTTATGATGTTATTCTCCACATCAGTAGAAGAACCCCTTAGTGTTAAAAAAATTCTAGTGGTGTGTAAATTCTCTAAAGTCTTTCTAGAGGATGTTCCAAGTTTACCACCAGTTAGAGAAGTGGATTTTACTATAGACTTGGTTCCAGGAACTGCACCAATTTCTATATCTCCTTATCGAATGTCACCACTAGAAATAGCTAAGTTGAAGAAGTAGTTATACAAAATGTTAGAGAAGGAATTTATTAGACCAATTTTATTGCCATGGGGAGCTCCAATATTATTTGTGAAGAAGAAGGATGGTCCTTTTAGACTTTGTGTAAATTACAGACAGCTCAACAAAGCTACTGTAAAAACAAGTATCCTTTACCTAGAATCAATGACTTGATGGATCAGTTGAAGGGAGCATCGGGATTCTAAAAAATTTACCTAGAATCAAATCAGGGTGAAGGAGGATGATATTCCAAAAATAGCTTTTAGGTCCAGTTATAGACACTATGAGTACTTAGTTATGCCACTTGGTTTGACTAATGCTCCAGCAGTATTCATGGATTACATGAATATGATATTTAGGTCGTACTTAGATCAATTCGTTGTAGATTTCATCGATGAAATTTTGATCTATTCCAAGAATGAGGTAGAGCATGAAGAACATTTGAGGATTATGTTACAGATATTAAAGGACCGAAAATTGTACGCGAAATTATCAAAATGTAAATTTTGGTTGAAGGAGGTACAATTTCTTGGTCATGTAATCAATAAAGAAGGTAATGTAGTAGACCTAAGTAAAGTTAAAGCAATGGCAAAGTGGTAAATTCCAAAAAATATTGGCGAGATTCGAAGTTTTCTTGGACTAGCTTAATATTATTGGAGGCCCGTTGAAGGATTTTCAAAGATCGCTTTGCCTATGAATCCATTAACGAGGAAAGCTAAAAACTTCGAATGGACAAAAGAGTGTGAAGAAATGTTTTTAGAAGTTGAAGGAAATATTGACTTCATCACCAATACTCATCTTACTAGATCCATTAGGACAATTTGATGTGTATTGTGATGCGTCATATCAAGGTCTTGGTTATGTGTTAATGTAAAAAAGGAAAGTGATAGCTTATGCATCAAGACGGTTAAAGGTGCATGAGAGGAATTATCTGACTCACAATTTGGAGTTAGCAGCAATTGTGTTTGCCTTAAAGATTTGGAGACATTATCTTTATGGATCAAAGTTCACTATGTTAAGTGATCACAAACGCTTAAAGTGGTTATTTGATCAGAAGGATCTAAACAAGAGAAAAGGCATTGGATGGAGTTCTTGAAGGGCTATGATTTTGAGTTGCAATATCATCTAGGAAAGGCGAATGTTGTAGCAAAAGCTTTGAGTCGAAAGACACTTTATCACTACTATAGAAAGTGCTTTTTACCTCGGACTCAAAATGCATAATACCTCGGCTAAATAAGCGAGGTAACAAAGAGTGACATGAAAATTCGCCACTTATCACCTCAGTGGAATTAAAACTGAGAGGTAAAGTTATATGCACATGGGTTCGAACCTCAACAGTAGCATTCTTATTATTTTTAAAACTAGCGTATCTTATATCTCGGTTTATCTTGAAAATCGAGGGGCAAGATTATTTGTTTTTTTATTAAAAAAAATTACTACATTTTTGACCCAGAATATTACATTATTTACCTAAAATATTACATTGTTTACACAGAATATTACATTTTTTAAAATAAAAATTAAATTCCCTAAAGATCTAGGTAAAAATCAAATCCCCTGAAGATTTAGATTTTAAATCTTCAAATTATTGAATCTTGGGGAAGATCAAATGTTGGTGCAAGATTATTCTCTACGAATCTTGCATGCTTTTGATTATGAAGCAAAATAAAATAAGAGTTAGATAAACGAAATCAATATTCAAATATATGATTTTGTGCACAAATAAATATTTAAGAAAACAAACCTTAAACTCAAGTAATTTTCTGCTCTTGCAATCCATCTTAGAGAGCTTTTCCAAACTTCTTTATGTTTCAAGCGCTTCATGTTCCATATAGGTTAGATTTTCAATATTCAACATGCTTTTATAATGGATGTCCCTTAGGTTTCAAATGGATCAATAATGGAAGATTCTTGAGCGTTGATAAACATTAAATGGACAACAAAGATTTCTTTAAGTGCGTTGAATATAGTAAAAAAAAAATAAACGCTTAATTATCCCCTCTGTCACAAAGAAAGCTGAGGTGAATAAGCTATTTTTTTTTAAATTACATTATTTATACATAATATTAAAAATACATTGTAAAATATGTTTCCTAGTGAAAATTTTTATTTTCATGTCTATGTCCCATGCAAGATCCTAGAGATATGTTTCTCAATGAGAATTTTTCTTTTTTGCATTTGCAATCCATCCCAGAGATCTGTAGTAGCAACTCATGATCAAACGGAAGGTGGTGAATATTTCCTCTCTTTGGGGCGGCGTATAAATTAGTCTTAGAGTAAAATATGTTTAATGAGTATTTTTATAGTAAAATGTGACTATTAAACACCTCAATTTTAATATAAAACCGAGGTGGATAATTCTTTTTTGGATTAAATAGTCATTTGGTCCCTATAAGTTAGAGAGCTTTTGAATTTATTCCATGTATCTTTTTTGTTGTCTGAGTCCTTATAACTCACTTTTGTGTTTTCTTTAGTCTCTGACGTTAGCTTTCTGTTAAAAAAAATTGTCTTTGCAAACGGTGCATACGTGGAATTGGCTTATGTGCGTTTTCCATTTATTAACATACATACATGGAAATTTATAAATTTCCCATCAAAAATCTAATAGTGTGCATAATATATGTTTTGTATTTAGCCCGTATAAATTAGGGTTTTTAATCAAAAAATAGAAAAACTCCATTGGATCTGTTGTGCGAGGGAGGAAGACGAAGATGGCAAAATGATGATATCAAGATCATCCAGCGTGTATCGCATACAGTAGAATTCAAAATAAAGGTATGCATATTCATTCATTGTGTTTTCTTGAATGGAGTTCTCTTTGATTGTTCACTACGAGGGTGGATTTGATAGGGATTGTCTAATGTATTACATAGGGGAAACGAGCATGCAATAGAAATATATCCTGATAGGTGGAGCTTGTTTTAAGCAATAGGCAAAGTGAAAGAGTTAAGTGAAATCGAGCAGATCGAGTATTGGTTATGGTGGTATAACAGTGATGCTGATAGGTATAGTAGAATGCTTGGTGACACATATTCTTCTAATGTATATCAATATGCCATGGAAATGAAATGCGCAATGCACATATATGTTGAGCATAAAGGTAAACACAATGCTGAAGAAGGTGATGTAGGTCATTTTCAAGAAGCTGATGTCGATGGTGTTGAATAAGTCGAACTAAGTAATGATGTTGATGGTGTTGAATAAGTCGAACTAAGTAATGATGTTGATGGTGTTAAGAATGTGGAAGTAAATAGCGTTAATTATTTAGGACAATTTGAATAGTTAATGATGTTGGTGGTTTTAAGAATGTTGAAGTGGATAATGTTGGTGGTGTTGAACAAGATGAAGTAAGTACTGATGTTGGTGGTGTTGAGAATGTTGAAGTAGATAAAGTTGGTGGTGTGGAACAAGATGAAGTAGGTACTGATGTTAGTGGTGCTGAGAATGTTGAAGTAGATAAAGTTGGTGGTGTGGAACAAGTTGAGCAAGATGAAGAAGCTAGTGTGCATGGTGTGGAACAAGTTGAAGTAAATTATGATAGTGAGGATAGTGACTTTGAAGCTGATGGTTTATCATTTGAAGATACTGAGGATGAGAGGGCTCTTGGGTTGCATGATTGTTTTGATGTTATTGAAAATCAAGATGAAGATAATGGTAAAAGAGGTAGGATAAAAGTTTCAGCTAGGAAGCACAAGAAACTTTAAAGAAAGTACTAATTGGTGTTGATAATGTAGGGTCACCAAGTGGTGTGGTTAATGAGATGGACATCAATTATGCTAGTGATGAGCTTGGTAGTAGTGATCCTGATGCTTTTGATGGAGAAAAAGAACCAAAGTATCCAAGGTTTAAGATGCAAGAGTTGGACAAGAATTACAAGTTCAAAGGAGTTTGTATCACTTGAAAATTTTAAGGAGGCAATAATTGAATGGTCAGTATTAAATGGTAGACAGATAAAGTATGTGAAAAATGACAAAGTTAGAGTAAGGGTAGTCTTCAAGGGAAAATGTGGCTTTTTAGCACTTGTAAGTAAAGTTGGGAATAAGCACAAGTATAGGATGAAGAAATGGATTGGAACACACACGTGTGGTAGGCTATTAAACAATAGCTTTGCCACTTCCAAGTGGGTTGCTAAAGTTGTGGCGGCTAGGATGGCATCTTCAGATTATGTTAAGATTCAAGATATTGTCTTTGAGATTACGAGTAAATTTTCAGTTGATATAACTATGAGCAGAGCATGGAAGGAAAAACAAATTGCAAAAGCTTTGATTGAAGTTGATGCAGTGAAACAATACAACCTTTTATAGAGATACTCTGCAGAGCTAACGAGATTCAATATTGGTAACACTTGCAAAGTTAACCTGACAAGGTTTGAGCCAACAATATAACCAAGGTTTGGTAGCTTTTATTTTTTCTTAGATGGGCTTAAAAATTTATTCTTTATGGATGTCATCTCAAGACAAAGTATGGAGGGACTCTTCTCATTGTAGTTGGTAGAGATCCAAATGACTAATAATATCCCATAGCTTTTGGTGTATGTGAAACTAAAACAAAAGAGTCATGGAGGTGGTTTCTAACCTTGCTTCTGAAATACATTGGTTAAGATAAGAGATCGGTTTTCATCTCTGACCAACAAAAAGTACTTGTTATGTTTTTTGGATCTAATCTATGAGAAAGTTCATTTTTTTAGATTTCGTCCCTAAATTTGCAGGGTTTGATACCAGTGTTTGAAGAATTGTTTGAGAGAGTGGAACATAGACTTTGTCTCAGGCATTTATATGTCAATTTTAAAAAGAAGTTTCATGAAGGAACACAGATTAGAGACTTGATGATAGAAGCTGCCAAAGCCACATATATTCAAGCATGGGAGGCTAAAATGAAATAGATGAATGAGCTCAATGTGAAGGCTTGAGAGTGACTGTCAGGCATACCTACCAAAGCATGGTGTAAGCATGCATTGTATTTTTATCCTAGATGTGATATTCTTATGAATAATGTCTATGAGACTTTTAATAGTACGATATTAGTTGTAAGTGATAAGCCAATATTAACTATGTGTGAATGGATAAGAAACTATCTCATAAGTAGGAATGCCAGCTTAAGAGAAAGGGTTAATAGAATGAATCATAGGATAATGTCTAGACCTGGACTTAGGCTGGATAAGGAAGTGGAACATGCAGGGAATTGGATTCCTAATTGGTCTGTTGATACATTATGGCAAGTGGAACATACACATAGTATGATAGTTTCATTATGGATACTTCAAAGAAAACATGAACATGTAAATTTTGAGAACTAGTGGGCATTCCTTGTAGGCATGCAGTAGCTGCATTAGATTTTAGGAACCAATGCCCAGAAGATTATATTGATGACTATTATTCTAAGGAAACTTATAAGAAATGTTATAGTTATAGTGTAAGTCCTATTAATAGCCAAGACATGGGGCCAGAGGTTAACATGGAAGAGATGTTACCTCCAACATATAAAAGAGGATCTGGTAGACCAAAGAAGTTAAGGAGGAGGGAACCTGATGAGTGTCGCTACCGCAAAAATAAGGTGCCGGCAAAACAGAAGAGTCGCCACCTTTCGTTATTTATCCCTCAGAACGGGAAAGGAAACGATTGGAAAAACCTGACGAAAAGGTATAAGACAAGGTCATCGCAACCATTGTCTGGGTTCGGGAGTCGGTTACGCAAGGGGAAGGTATTAGCACCCCTCACGTCCATCGTACTCGATGGGATCCACGCTTGTTGTGTTTATCTGACGGGTTGATTTAAACTATCTACCTATCAAGGCTGGTCTGAAAACAAAAGAAAATGACTCGGCAAAGCGTCGCACTTTATGCCTACGTATTCTCATCAGAGAATGAGAAATCAGAGTCTACGTAGTTCGCCTAACTACGGGTTACGGGGAAGGTGGCTCGCCAATACGTCAGTATTGTGCCTACGTACTCTCAACCGGTATGAGAGATCAGAGCTTACGTAGTTCGGGATAATACGGATTACGGGAATTCAGATTCATTTGTTTTTATCGAGTAGGGTTAACAAACAATTCTAGCAGTTTGGTGTACGCAGCTCGACCCTTGGAGACTTAGGCGTTACCGTTTGCGATAGAACTGGGAGTTAACGACACTCTTTTCTTCAGAAAAGCTTCCTTTGAATTATGGGCCCACGGGGGAAAAAGAGGTTTGAAGTTTGTTTTCTGTCTTTTACGGAAGAACTGTTTTTTATGGTTGTTTGCAACCAATATCGCACTAGAGACTATGACCTGAGAGTGAATGCGTCGCATGTCACCCAAAGGGTGCCATACTAAACATCCAAGCTGTCGAAAAGAAACTCTCCAACAACCCTTTCTCAGATAGCTTAAGGCTCGTAACGTACGACATCAGTTAACCCTTATTACTGTATTTTACTTTGTTTTGAGATGAGAAGAGAGAACGAACAAGCTCAACTACGGGGAGACTATCAAGTCCTACTGTTGTCATGCCAAGGATTCATCCTATGGTTAGGGTTTGAAACAAGGAACTCCTAGAAGTTATCATGCATAGGTTTCAACCTAAAGTTCTAATCATTCCTTCCTTATCAAAGGAAGTGAGATTCCTAGGGGATCATGTTAATGTAAACAGAAACATATAAAGCATCAGCTTAAACAGTAAACAGATATACAGTAAAATGCATGCAATGCAAGTGAGGGAGGAAATGTGTGTGGGGCATCAGCCTCCACAAGCTCGTCTCGACCTCAAGCCAGATATGAATAACTGTAATCATACAGAAGAATAAAATAAAATGCCATCAAGCAAATCACAAACCACATAGGCATGGGAGCTGGGCTCTACCGAATACCCGCAAGCAAAGCCATACAGTAAAAATACAAGCAGAGGGAGCAACTCAACCTCTAGTGCAATCATGCTCCTAGCTTAAATCAGTCTAAACATGAACTTATTCTAATGCATCAAGCAAATCAAACAAGTCACATCAATACAGTTGCACAGAAAGCAAACAGACAGTCAAGAAAGCAAATCAACAGCTTCCCCAGCTCCACAACAAGGTTCTCCTCTGACAGCAGCTCAGTCTTCAGTCTATAAATGCTCTTCAAGGCTATCATATTCAATAGCAAATGTCAACGTGTTTCTTCAAGCTTTCAATGTATCAAACACACAAGTATCAACTTGTTCTTCACCTTCTTCAAGCTTCAGCTCTTCATTTGATCTCAACTGGATTTTTCTCACAAGTGTCAACTTGTTCTTCTTGGCCTTCAAGCTTCAGCTCCAATGGCAGTCTTCAAACACATAGAAGTAGCAACTTCTAGCATCTTCAATCTTCTAGCAAGGAACTACATCCTCTAGCAAGGGAGAAAGATTCATCTGACAAGAGCAAGGTTTGAATAATAGGCAGCAGAGTGAAGACCAAAGGTCACCACTAAGCACTCCATCATCAAAGAAAGGCACCCTCAAAGGTTCTACCAACTTGTGAAGAGCCACACATCCTACCAAAGGAGGGATGAGGCCTTTACAAGGGGACCTTACATCATAGGGAGGAATGGATGTGATCAACACCTTCCATGTTTATGAAAGAGGAGAATCTATCTAGAAGCTCTACCTACAAACCCTAATCTTAACACCTAAACAACACTCAAACCAAAAGAAGGGAAATCTTCACATCCAAGCTTCTTCAAGCATTCCATAGTATCCCAAGCTTGTCTTCAACACTAGCCAAGAGCAAGAGAGGCAAAACCCTAATCTAAGGGAACTAAAGAAGTCATTCTAGTTGAGTTATCAAGTTAGGATCACCTAAAACCTAGTACTAAAGTTAATCCTAAATAAAATACTAAAACCAATTGTAAAATCCTACAAAAATAACTATGGGAACCTAATTCAATCATGAATCTACCATACAAAATCTAGGGGTTGAATCATCCACAAAGTCCTAGAAATAAATCCTAAATCACAAGGTACTAAGCTTAAACCCTAAAACTCGAGCACCTAAAGTTTCAACTTAAAACTAGCCCTAAAATTCTTCACAAAAATGTGAGAAAATTACTAGAGTAACATGCATATCTATGCTAGATACACCTAAAAAAACAAGTCAAGAATCATCACCAAATGATCAAACAAAATTGAACAAAACAAGGTATCAACCATGGCCATTTTAATATCAATTAATATTCAAAAAGATGCAAATAAAATCACAAATGCATGAATTCCTAATATTTTTAATCTATAAAATTATAGATTCAATCATGAATCAGGGGAAAAAAGTTTGGAATTAATTGAGTTAATTTCCTATTTTTTGTGAATTAATTTCTAAACCTTATGAAATGAAGAAATTAAAAGAAATTAAATGGAAATTGGTAAATATGCGCGCTGAATAGCAATCCAATGCAGTTCATTTTCTGGATTGGGCCCAGAGGGGGGTGTGAATAACAATCTGAGTCCTAAGCCCAAAACAACCATTAAATGAAACGGTGCGTTTCATTTAGATATTTCTCTTCAGAGTTGAGATGCAATCGTGGTCGTGGAAACGTTGGGCTAGTCAATGGTCCAACCATGATCTGATGGTCACTACTCATCTTCTTCATTCAAACACTCAGGCGTGGGGGGAAACCAGACGGTGGCCTGAGTTGCAGCGTCACCGTCTTCTCCGGTGAAGCGCTCTTCTCAGGTCAACAAAAAACACGAAATGAATCATCATTTTACTCCATTTTTCACGTTGATCAAGAATATCAATTCCTAATTGTCGCTTGCGCGAAAATAAGGTGCCGGCATGACAGAAGAGTCGCCACCTTTCGTTATTTATCCCTCAGAGCGGGAAAGGAAACGATCGGAAAAACCTGACGAAAAAAGGGTAAGACAAGGTCATCGCAACCATTGTCTGGGTTCGGGAGTCGGTTACGCAAGGGGAAGGTATTAGCACCCCTCACGTCCGTCGTACTCGACGGGATCCTCGCTTGTTTGTTTACTTGGACGGGTTGGTTATAATATATCTACCTATCAGGGCTGGCTGAAAAAAGAACAAATGACTCGGCAAAGCATCGCGCTTTATGCCTACGTATTCCCGTCTGGAATGAGAAATCAGAGTCAACGTAGTTCGCCTAACTACGGGGGAAGGTGGGGAAGGTTGCTCGCTAGGACATCGCATCCTATGCCTACGTACTTTCATCTGGTATGAAAGATCAGAGCAAACGTAGTTCGGCTAACTACGGGAAAAATGGCTCAACTAGGAGGGAGACTATCAAGTCCTACTGTTATCATGCCATGGATTCATCCTATGGTTGAGGTTTGAACAGGGAACTCCTAGATGTTGTCATGCATAGGTTTCAACCTAAAAGTCTATCATCAAATCCTCATCTGAGGAAATGAGAGTCCTAAGGGATCATGTCAAGGATACACCAAAACAGACAAAAACATCAGCTTTAACAGTAAAATGCATGCAATGCAAGTGAGGGAGGAAATGTGTGTGGGGTTTCAGCCTCCACAAGCTCGTCTCGACCTCAAGCCAGTCATGAAATAACAGTAATCATACTGAAAATAATCAACATACTATCAAGCAATGAACAAATAGAGGAAATGAAGTGCCAACAGGCAAACAAAACACACATGCTAGAGAAAGAAAGAATCTACTCTCTAATCCTAACCCTAATCACAGAATCTGAATCAAATCTAAGCAAAGCCCTAAAGCAAAACCCTAAACAAGAGAAATCAATCCCAGTCTTCAAGCTTCAGAACAAGCCTACCAAAGAAAGGGAGCTAAGCAAGCAGACTCATAGTGTCTTCCTCAGGAGAGCACTAGGAGGTGGATACTCAGGAATCATACCCTATGTGGCTCAACCACTGTGATCAGTTTATATTCCTCCTCAGGAGAAATTAAACTCACAAGCAGGCTCCAACATCACTGGATATTTAGGAAATCCTATCTGAACTAGTGGAACTAAATGAATAGACTCATAGGACTTTCCTCAGGAAAGTACTAGGAGGCTTCCACTTAGGAGTTGTATCCCATGTGGCTCAACAACTGTGATCAGTTTACATTCCTCCTCAGGAGAAATTAAACTCACAAGTTGGCTCCAACATCATTGGATACTTGAGAAATCCTAGATAAACTAAGGGAACTAAGTGAATAGACCCATAGGACCTTCCTCAGGAAAGTACTAGGAGACTTCCACTTAGGAATTGTATCCCATGTGGCTCAACAACAGGTGATCAGTTTACATTCCTCCTCAGGAGAAATTAAACTCACAAGTTGGCTCCAACATCATTGGATACTTAAGAAAGAGGTGAGAATAAAGAATGAAAGTCATTCATAGTGCCTTCCTCAGGAAAGTACCATGAACTTCCTTCAGACTTCAGGATCTCAAACCTCACAGACAGGAGACAAGCCAAGCCCTGGGTCTCTGAATCTTGACCTTCAATCTTCACTTCATGATGCTCTCCATCAAGATCTCCAAGGCAACACAAGCCCCACAACAAATTCCCCACAATGAACCCCAAAGGTGAACAGATAACCACAGGGCAGACAAAATCAACAGGCAACTTCAGAAAATACCTAAAAAATACTAAACCAATGGGGAAAAATCTAACAATTATTCACAAGGGTCCACAACATATACCCATAACATCTATATAGGCCTCTACCTAAAAATCAAGACAAAACTTATCAAAGAAAGTGAATTCTTCACCTAAGCACAACCTAAACCCTAATTAGGATACCTTAAATCTACCCTGATTAAACTAATCAAAATTTAATGCTAAAATTCTAGAAAAAATCCTATGGGGAACTATGATTCATCATCTAATTGCACAAAAAAGAATGAATTAAAAACCCTAAGGGAAGGTCCTAAAACAATTCTTGCAAAATCATGATACCAACTAAAACATTAAAAAAGCTATTTAAAAGAAAAATCTATTAAAAATACTAAACTTAAAAATAAAATCTCATTTTTATTTTTAATATTTTCTACACATCATTATCTACTCATAGAAAAAAGAAGAATTAAAAAAGAGTTATTTTTCAATTTTTAATGAATTTTCAAAGACAAAAAAAATATTAAAACAAATAAAAGAATTAAATCAAATAAAGGGGAGGGGGTACAAATAGAAACACGCGCCAGTTGGTTTTGAGATGGGCCAGAAAGAAGGGGGGTGGGGATAGCGAAATAAGCCTAGAATGCTGATTAAATGAAACGACCGCGTTTCATTCTTTTGAATTTTCCCTCCATCCTCAGATTCAATCACGGCCGTGCGATGAGGTGAACAAGTCAGACTTGGAGACTAATCCAATGGACCACCTTCATCGTCCCCAACGATCTAGGGTTTTCAGAAACCCTCTCCTCCATGCACTAATCTTCCTCTCCCTGATTCTCTCTCCACACGCCATGATTTAACACGATTCAAAAATGAAAATTGCAGTACTCAATGAGAGGAACAAGATGGTACGCGTGGATTTCCCTAATTCATCCTCAATAATTCCAACAGAGGACTTCAATGTCATGGTCCAACTAAACATCACTTGTTATCAACTGGTATCAATCTTCACTAAGCTTCAATCTAATGGTTTACAGAGCTTCTACAAGTTAGCATAAGGATTCTAAACCAATCTTTACTCGTTAAAACTAACAAACTAACTAAATCTTGAAGATCAAAGATTCTTGGCTCTGCTATGAACCTTCACAGATCGTGCCCTAATTCATGGGAAAGAGTCATCTACCCTAGTGCATCAATTATCTACCTAGAAAGCTATCTAAAACTGCATAATTTAGGAGATAGAGAGAAGAAGAGGAACCTGTCAAAGAGGTGTGGAGGGAACTCGTGTGGGTGGATTCAGAGCTTGTAATGGCTGAAATGTGATCCTTAGGGGGTGAGCAAGCTTCTGTTTGCACTTGTATGGAAGGAGAATGCTTGTAGTGAATGAAATTCAGAGTTGCTTGAAGTTGAAGGAAGTGCTTCAATGGATGCTTCTCTCTCTCTCTCTCTCCTGAAATCTTCAACATTCACCAACCTTGATCACTCTCTGATGCACTCTCTTTATAATGATCATTGGATGCTTCTAGATTCATCTAGAATATGATGGAAAGTTCTTGAAAATCTCATGACATGCCATATTGGTTATCTCATATCTCATATGTTATGCCTTGCAATTTTGTGCCAAATTCTCCTTATGAGAGATATTGAGTGTGGATGAGTGAAAAACAAGCTCATCTTTGGCTTGTGTAAGGTTTTTCAACATTGCCTTCTTTTTCAAGTAACAAGTTTTCAAAGCATCATCCATTTTAAAGCTTCAAATCAAAATTCTAGCTAAACCAATGTTCTCAAAATGATTTTTCCAATCAAAATGATATATTGGATGACCTATTTTGGATTTGTGGATCTTCCAAATCAATTTCCAAATTCAACTTTTCAAACTTATATGCCATTTTTAGTTCATTTTTGACCAATCATGTAATTTCATGCTATGAGCTTTTCCAACAATTTGTGACCTTCTTTCTAGACTTAAAATCACATTTTGAACAACTTTCATGTTTTGAGTTTTTCCATTTGAGGCTTGGAAATAGGAGTTTTAGGCATTGGCTAAAATGACCTATAACTGACAAATGACCAAAATACCCCTGTCTTGTTCAAACCATAAGTTGAGTTCCACAAATCCAATCAAGGACTTCTACCACTCAAATTAAAGCTAAGAAGATCCTCTTCAACATTCATGTTGACCAAGAAGTCATAGGAATCCTCCTACTAGGGCAAAAGTTGTCTGCAAGTTGGGTGACTTTCAAGGACCCAGATTCACACACCTCTACTGACCTGTAATTTGTCAAAACCATAACTTGGGCTCTGTAACTCCTATCAAGGACTTCCACCACTCAAATTAAAGCTTAGAACAAGCTCTACAACATTCATGTTATGGGGAATGTGAGATATCAATCACATCTTGAGCTAAAACTGCCTGGAAGATAAGGATCAAATTAGGGTTTTTCACTGACAATCCTCAGAAACCCTAACTTGAAACTTCTCAAACCCCTCAATCATGATGAGTTGGCCTAGGAATCATCTTTATATCATCTCTATGCATCATTCCATGATCTCATGGCCCTTGGATTGGGTCTCAACCTCTCCCAAATCTTCAGTTATCCTAGGGTTGACCCAGTTAAAACCCTAATTCATCATTCATGGTTGAATCTTCTGAACTCTTGCATAATGACCTCTCTGGGCTTCATGAAGGCTATCAAGACATCTCGTAGGCTTTCCCAAAACATTAAGTTCATCTTCAAAGTCTCAGAATCACCTGAGGAGCACCCACAACTTTCAAACTATGAAGCACACAACCCTGGTTTCAAACCACTTCTTCTGAGGATCACTTGAACTTTCTGATGAAGGTATCCACTTTCAAACACTCAATGAATAAATAATTGTTGGTCAAATTTTGGGGTGCAACAGCTGCCCCTATTCAAACGGCTTGAACCTGACTGGGTGAGAAGCGACCAGCTCTCAACCAATCAAGGTACGAGACGGTTGAATATCGGTAAACCCGAAAATTTGCCAACTGCACGAGCACACAGTACTCTGCGGGGAACAAATCTTTGAATCCTGCAACACTAGCTACTCAACAACTGGATGGAGAACCAAAGCTGACATCATCGTCGGACGATCGAAGTACTCTGCGTCACCACTGGAGAACTAAATCTGACATCACTGTCGGACGATCGAAATACCCTGCGTCACCGCTGTAGAAACATCTTCGACTTCAATCAGAAGACGTATCCTTCATTTGATCGCAATCAATCATCACCTCAGGATAACTGACTTGGTCTTCAGACTCACACGAATCACTCTGTTGTATCTACAACTCTGGAACCTTGCCTTCAGCCACCCGTTGATTCTTCAACACGGAAATCTGGACTCACAGGAACCTTCTGATATCGCCTTCGGGCGCTCATGAAATCCATCTTCAGATTAGACATCATTGCTGGAGAAACATCTTCGACTTTAATCAGAAGACGTATCATTCACTTGATCGCGACCAATCACCACCTCAGGATAACTGACTTGGTCTTCAGACTCACACGAATCATTCTGTTGTATCTACAACCCTGGAACCTTGCCTTCAGCCCCCCGTTGATTCTTCAACACGGAAATCTGGACTCACAGGAACCTTCTGATATCGCCTTCGGGCGCTCATGAAATCCATCTTCAGATTAGACATCATTGTTGGAGCAGACATATCATGCTGCTCTGGACTTCAAGAATCAACTTGAACCAACAGATCCGTCGGGCATCTTCAAGAATCGTCCTGAACTAATAACCTTTCTGGAGCAAACATTCTGTTGGGTATTCCAGAAATCTTCCTGGGCAACTCTTGCTGGAGACGCCATTGGGGAGCTCAAGTATCATACTAGGCGAACCACTCGGGAAGCTGTACTGGGGTCTTAAGAATCGTCTTAAGCAAATGGCCCTGCTGAGGAGTTCGAGAATCATCTTGAACCGAAGACTTCGCTGGGGATCTCAAAACTCATCTTGAGCGAGCGACCGTGGGGATTGCACCGGGGTCTTTAAGAATCATCTCGCAAGCGATCTTGCTGGGGAGAACATCAAGAATCGTCCTGAGCAACCGGTCTTTTGGTGGAACACCTGTAAGGCAAGAATGATAATGATCTAGATCATGCCTATGATGCATATGCTTCTGCTATGCAATCATGCTCAATGCTATGCAATCATGCTCAATGCTATGCAATCATGCTCAATGCTATGCAATCATGCTCAATGCTATGCAATCATGCACAATGATGCGATCCCGTCAGCAAAATAAATGCCGACAAGGGGAAATCCTCCTGTCAAGGAGAAAGAACCACTCAGGTAGAGGAATCATCCTGCTGAGGAGAACGTGAACACGCCAATATCAATCAGGCTTTGTCTGGGGAATTGATCTTCCGTGAATTGCTGCAGGGGAACAACTTCAGCTGACTGCTGCAGGGGACGAAGCTCTACGAGAACTTGGATCTGCTGATATCAATCGCGAGAATGAACTGCGCGGCCGTCTCGGCTACTCTTCTGGGGATGACCACTCTGTGGGGAACCAACTTCAGCTGCTCAACACTCCACTGGGGAAAACCAATCATGATCTGATCAACTTCCAAGGATTCGTATCTCTTGGACATCTGCAAACTCGTCTTTAGGGAGGAGAAATCATTCTGCTTCGATGGAGAGAGTGCGATTCTGGGGAAACACAGCACTAGCTGCCCCACGCTCTGCTGGGGAAAATCGACCATGATCTGATCGACTTCCAAGGATTCTGCTTTTCTGCGGACTCAGCCGGGGAGGGAAATCATTCTACTTCACTGGGGAGTGCGACTCCGATGAGGAAACTCGATTTCGCCGGGGAAGAAGGAATCATCTGACTTCGGGGAGGAGTACAACTCTGCAGGGGAATACAACATCAGCTGTTCCAATACTCTATTGGGGAAGAGGGAATCATCGAATCTTCAGGAGAGAGCCTGACTCTAGTGAGGAATCTCAATTTCACTGGAGACTTCAGTCTGGCGCCATCAGTTACCGCATCCTTCGTCATACGCACGACCTCCTGCGAAACCTGCACTTGTGACCCGGTGCGGGGGGAAATCCTGCTTCGACGACTTTACTGGGGAAAACAACGAGCTTCGGCATCCGAACACTTCCCTGAAATCTGCACTTGTGACCCGGTGCTGGGGAAAGACGACATCATTCTTCGGTGCTTGATTCAGCTAATGAGGTGACATTCCTTCAGGATGCGTCGGTTTGGGGAAGAGAATCACCTCTACTTGGGGAGATATATCAATGCTCACCATCTCGTGTTCAAACTCTGCGAAGGAGAGACTACTGAACTCTGCTGGGGAAGGAGAAATCATTCTGCTTCGGGGATACGCACGGCACATTTTCTGGCGCGGTGCTACACCTGCAACAACACAAACAAACAGACAAGATACCCTCCTCAAAGGGGCCTATCAGGGTTATTATCTCGTGACAATATTCAGTTTAATTAGTTGTTTCAACAATCAATGGGCCTAGGCCCGCAAGTTTATGTATGCGCATTTTACCAAAAATATCGGCGTTTTCATTCGCAAACAAAACAGATAAATGCTAAGCAGACAAGTAGAATTGCTGAATAATGTGCATTTTATTGATGATGAACCCCTGAACGGGCAAAAATGTTTTACAACAGAGGCCAGCTCCTGGAATGAGGAAGCCGCGCAAAAAGAAAACATAAATATACATCAGTATATACAAATGTCGGCAATCGAGGCGTAGACGAACACCATGAGTTGATCCCTCTAAGACCCACTCGACTTCGATACTTCTCCGATGCTTCAGCTTTGGAAGAGATTGATTCAGATAAACGGCCCTCAGGTCTTCCGAACCACTAAACAATGAAAGTCCATACGCGGAACGCAGTCATTTGCTTATTTAAATCCCTAACTTTTGCGTGAACCGCCCTTTCGGGTTTTCAGTTCACCGGGATACTCTTTTTTGCCGAAGCCGCCCAGTGTAGGTTTTCGACTTCGCGGGTGTACATTTTTTCAATATATCCCTAATTTTTGCCCGAACCTTTTATTCTGTTTTTGGTTCGCCGGGATGCCCTTTTTTGCCTGGACTCTTTCTCTTTTTTTTTTGTCCAGCGGGTCTCTTTCAAGCAAAGTATTTTTTAACTGCGTCCGCGTTCACCGGGGATGCAAAATCTTCACCATCCATTGCGGATAATAACAAAGCTCCCCCTGAGAAGACCTTGCTGACGACATACGGCCCTTCGTAATTCGGAGTCCACTTGCCCCGGTGATCGGAGTGTGGCGGAAGAATCTTCTTCAGGACGAGATCACCCGTCTGAAAGCTTCGAGGACGCACCTTTTTATCATAAGCTTTCTTCATTCGGCTTTGGTACAGGCGACCAAATGCAATCGATGCTAACCTCTTCTCGTCCATCAGGCTGAGTTGGTTCAAACGATTCGTAATCCATTCTGCCTCATCAAGTTTCACATCAACCAAAACTCGCAAAGAGGGAATCTCCACTTCTAACGGTAGGACAGCTTCCATACCGTACACCAAGGAGAAAGGAGTTGCCCCGGTCGACGTACGCACCGTCGTACGATAACCGTGCAAGGCAAACGGCAGCATCTCGTGCCAATCTTTGTACGTCACAACCATCTTCTGAACAATCCTCTTGATGTTCTTGTTGGCCGCTTCAACAGCGCCATTCATCTTCGGCCGGTAAGGGGATGAGTTGTGGTGTTCAATCTTGAAGCTCTGGCACAGCTCCTTCATCATCTTATTATTCAGATTCGAACCATTATCAGTAATGATCCGCTCGGGAATTCCATAGCGACAGATGATGTCCCTCTTTATGAATTTAGCTACCACCTGCCTGGTCACATTAGCGTACGAGGCTGCCTCCACCCATTTGGTGAAGTAGTCGATGGCTACCAGAATGAAACGATGACCATTGGATGCAGTGGGCTCGATCTTGCCTATCATGTCGATGCCCCACATGGAGAACGGCCAAGGGGAGGACATGACATTCAATGGGCACGGCGGCACATGAACTTTATCAGCATAAATCTGGCATTTGTGACATTTCTTCGCGAATCTGAAGCAATCCGATTCCATAGTCAACCAGTAATATCCTGCTCTCAGGATCTTTCTCGTCATGGCATGCCCGCCGGCGTGCGTACCAAATGTGCCCTCATGGACTTCTTCCACGAGCATACTTGCCTCTTTCTCATCTACACATCTGAGTAGCACGAGATCGTGGTTTCTCTTATACAGCACTCCATCAGGGTTGAGGTAAAAGTTTCCAGATAGCCTCCTCAGAGTCTTCTTATCCTGGGTTGACGCACCCGCAGGATACTCCTTGGTCATAAGGAAGGTCTGGATATCGTGGAACCATGGCTTGCCGTCAGTGGCATCCTCGATTGCGAACACAAACGCTGGTCTATCAAGCCGCGAAAGAACAATGCTTGGAGCTTCATTCCAAAGATTGACCTTATACATTGAAGCCAACGTGGCTAAAGCATCAGCCATTTAATTTTCAGCCCGGGGCACATGATGAAGTTCTACTCGGTCAAAGAACGGAAGCAGCCTCCTGGCATAATTCATGTACGGCACTAGATTCGCTTGACGAGTTTCCCACTCCCCTTTGATCTGATTGATTACAAGCGCTGAGTCACCATATATGTCTAGATTCTTGATTCTCAAATCAATTGCCTCTTCTAGACCCATAATACATGCTTCATACTCGGCTTCGTTGTTGGTAACTGGAAACGTCAGTCTTGCAGTAAACAGGATGTGGGATCCGTGAGGAGTCGTGATGATAGCCCCGATACCACTTCCATAGGAATTAACCGCTCCGTCGAATATCAACTTCCACTGAGACTTCCTATATGGCCCCTCATCGGGCAATGGCTCATCGCAATCCTTCGCTTTGAGAAACATAATGTCCTCGTCAGGGAATTCGAACTTCATTGGCTGATAGTCTTCGATTGGCTGTTCGGCAAGGTAGTCAGACAATACGCTTCCCTTAATGGCTTTCTGAGAGACGTACTGAATATCATATTCTGTTAACACCATCTGCCACCTGGCAATCCTGCCCGAAAGAGCCTGCTTTTCGAAGACGTACTTGATCGGATCCATCTTCGAAATTAGCATAGTAGTGTGGTTGAGCATATACTGTCGTAGACGTTTGGCAGCCCAAGCTAATGCACAACACGTCTTCTCCAGCATCGAGTATCGAGATTCACACTCAGTAAACTTTTTACTCAAATAATAAATGGCATGCTCCTTTCTGCCCGTCTCGTCGTGCTGACCGAGAACACACCCCATGCTATTCTCCAGAACTGTCAAGTACATGATTAATGGTCGTCCAGCCACTGGGGGTATCAAGATTGGAGGTTCTTGAAGATACTACTTTATCTTATCGAATGCCTTTTGGCAATCCTCATTCCAAGTAATCGCCTGATTTTTCTTTAACAACTTGAACATCGGTTCACAAGTGGCCGTGAGCTGAGAAATAAACCTTGCAATGTAGTTTATTCGGCCCAAGAAACCACGAACTTCTTTTTCTGTTCTCGGCGCTGGCATCTCTTGGATAGCTTTTATTTTCGCAGGATCAACTTCAATACCTCGTTCACTAACGATAAACCCCAGTAACTTTCCGGACCGCACTCCGAAAGTGCACTTGTTAGGATTCAGCCTCAGCCTGAACTTCCTAAGCCTTTCAAACAGCTTCAGCAAATTGACCAGATGCTCCTCCTCCGTTTGGTACTTTGCAATCATGTCATCAACATAGACCTCGATCTCATGATGAATCATATCATGAAACAAAGTTACCATTGCTCGCTGGTAAGTGGCCCCTGCGTTCTTTAGACCGAAGGGCATTACCTTGTAGCAAAACGTGCCCCAGGGGGTAATAAACGTCGTTTTCTCCATGTCCTCCGGCGCCATCTTAATCTGATTGTAACCGGAGAAGCCATCCATGAACGAAAACACGGAAAACTGGGTTGTATTGTCGACCAACACATCGATATGAGGCAACGGGAAATCATCCTTAGGGCTCGCCCTATTCAAATCCCGATAATCGACGCACATGCGTACCTTACCGTCCTTCTTCGGTACAGGCACTATGTTGGCGACCCACGGAGGGTAAGTGGTAACGGCTAGAAATCCTGCGTCCAACTGCTTCTGGACTTCTTCTTTGATTTTTACAGCCATGTCTGGTCTCGTCCTCCTGAGCTTCTGCTTGACTGGAGGGCAATCTTCTCGCAACGGCAAGCGATGAACCACGATATCTGTGTCAAGTCCGGGCATATCCTCATATGACCAGGCAAAGACGTCACTATACTCTCGAAGCATCTCGACCAGTCTATGCTTGACATCCTTCTGCAACGCAGCCCCTACTCTGACATTCCTGATAAGCTCCTCAGAACCCAGATTTACAATCTCAATATCCTCTTCATGAGGCAGAATAACCTTCTCCTCTTGTCTCAACAAGCGGGCCAACTCTTCCGGAAGGTCTTCGTCTTCATCAATCTCATCCTCGGCTTGATAGATCGGGAAATCAAAGTCGTAGTGAGCCGTAGAGGGTCCAGAGTCGATGTCATCTGTTACGTGGATCCTGCAATAACAAGGGTTAAGTTTAAAGCAGGAATATGCAGGTTAGCACGAACCTCGTTGCCGTTTTGCTGTTTTTCGAAACAAACATAAAACATGAATAACAGAGAACACAATATTTGATTACGAAGAAAACGCCTTTTATTTATTAACAAAATGCATACACATAATCCAACAAGGCCCTGACAGTAAAACCACTATGCCCCGGGCAGGGCATAGGGTTGTACAAAGATTGTAAAAAGCAAATCATTACTCTTCACTTGTCAGCTTGATAATCTCCTTGATGGTCCAGTTGTGGAGGTGCTCGCCTGGCTTGCTCGGTTGAATCCAGGCGTCAAGATCACAATCACTGTCCCCGCTGCCCTCTGACGCAGCGTTGATACTCTCAAAGATTACTCCCCCCTTGGTGAATAAGATCGGCCCTTTCCCACGAGACGAGCTACCAGAAGAAGATGAAGCTTCAGCTTGCGGAGAATATCCCAATCCAAACTTATCCTGCTTGATTGGTATATCCAAGACATGCCCCCAGCCTGGGGTGGAACCAGCTTCGACAACGGCTCTAGCTTCTTTAAATGAGGAGAGGTTCAACTCTTGCTTCTCTGCAACAACGGGAGCTACCTCCTTCACCCTGACGGTCTCAAATGCTTGGCAAAGAGTCTCATGGATCTCACCATCCATTTCAACGTATTTAAAGGACGACAGGTGGCTTACCATGATGTCCTCCTCTCCACAGACTGTCACTATGCTGCCCCCAACAGCATATTTAAGCTTCTGATGCAGCGTGGACGTCACGGCACCAGCAGAGTGGATCCACGGCCGACCTAAGAGGCAACTATAGGCGGGCATGATATCCATGATATAGAAAACCGCATTAAACGTCTCTGGACCAACTTGAATTGGCAGGGTCAATTCTCCGAAGACGTGGCGCTTGGTTCCGTCAAAGGCCTTCACGACCAGATCACTGGGCGTGCACAGCAGTCCACGGGTATCCAACTTCATCAGTGCCTTCTTCGGAAGCACGTTAAGCGAGGAGCCCGTATCTACCAGAACATGTGACATAATCGTGCCTCTGCACTCTATTGAGACGTGCAAGGCGCTGTTGTGATCTCTTCCCTTAGGAGTCAGCTCCAGATCTGTAAATCCCAGCCCATTACCAGCATTGACATGGGCTACTACTTCCTCAAGTTGATTCACCGATATCTCCTGCGGCACGTATGCAGCATTCAATACCTTCAATAATGCGTTGCGGTGCGCTTCAGAACACAGCAACAGGTTAAGAATAGAGATCTTCGACGGAGTCTGGTGAAGATGATCTACAATTTTGTAGTCACTTTTCTTGATTAGTCGCATGAACTCTTCAGCATCTTTAACCAGCAAGTCCTTCTCTGCCCCTGCAGGGACCTCCTCAACAGCTTTACCTTTACCTTTATCCATAGCGTCAGCTCGGACCACTTTCTCTGCTGCCACCTCTGCTGGCGCAAACACTCTACCGCTTCTAGTGATACCACTGACCTCAGCAAGATTCTGCGCAGTTGATCTGGACGGCTCAAGCTCTATCTTCTGACCATTACAATAAACTTCGGCGCCATAATGCCATGGAATGGCATTGGTACTCTCGAATGGGATTGGTCCGGCCCTGGTGATGGTGATAGAAGGCGGACGGGGCGCAGAAATAGTGATAGGGTGACGAGGAATGGTAATGGTAGCAACTTCGTCTGCCTGCTTCAGCACGACTTCCCCTGACGCATTCTCAATGCTCCGACTGAATTGCAAAATACCCTCGGACATCAGACTCTGGATACCTTCGATCAACTGCTCACACCCATCAGGAAGTGTAGCACAAGCCATACATAACTCTCCACATCCGGGAAAGAAGCCCTTCTTCAGCAACTTAGCCTTAACAAAACTCAATGGCGTCTTCAGATCTTTGACATCGGTCAGCAAATCTGAACTCTCTTCAGTGGTGACAGCATTTACTCCGCCCCCCCTATGATGAGGCATTGGATTTTTGGTGACGTTGGGCACGTTGTCAGAAAAGTTGATAACCTTGGTGTCGACCAAGTCCTGGACTTTGTGCTTAAAAGCTTTACAATTCTCAACTGTATGGCCAGGTGCCCCCGAGTGAAATTCACAAGTAGCATTAGCATCATACTCCGGTGGTGGTGCCCCTGTTAAGGGAGCCATTGTCCTTTTATGAACTAATTGGAGCTGAAGCAACGTCTGCAGAAGCTGTGCATACGGCATAGGTGGAGTTTCCAAATGACGGTTTGCCAGGGGACCTCGATTCTGATATCTCTTATATCCCTGATTATTCTGTTGCTGGGGCTGCTGTTGCGGCTGCGGGGGTGCAGCTGGGATGTTTATGCTAGCGATCTGAGACTGAGGGCCCTTGCCCTTTCTCCTAGCATTAGTGACAGCACTGGCATCTCCCTCTCGACGCTTGCCAGTATAGGGTTTCTTGCCAGCTCCTCCAGCTGAGGATGATTCGCCCTGAATCTTTCCGATCTTTATACCGTTCTCAACATGCTCGCCCAAAGTGATAAGAGCCGAGAATGTTCCAGACATGCCACTGATCAGCTTTTCATAATAGACTCCAGGAAGGGTAGCCACGAACATTTGTACCAACTCACGCTCAACCATCGGTGGTTGAACCCGAGCAGCCAATTCACGCCACCGCTGGGCGTACTCTTTGAAGCTTTCGTTGCTCCGCTGCGAGAGATTCTGAAGCTGAACTCGGTTGGGAGCCAAGTCGCTATTATATTGATAGTGGAGAACAAACGCTTCTGCAAGATCTTTCCAGGTGCGCACAGCAGCGGGCTCCAAACCCATATACCATTCGAGCGATGGACCAGAAAGACTATCCTGAAAGAAGTGCATCAGCAACTTCTCATCGTCAGAATAAGCGGACATCTTTCTATAATAAGATCGGAGGTGAACGCGGGGACAAGTAGTGCCCCTATACTTCTCAAAGATAGGCACCTTAAACTTGTGAGGTACTTTAAAGTCAGCAATCAACCCGAGTTTGGCCATGTCAACGCCCAATGCGTTCTGATTTTCTATATCTCTCATTTTGTCTTCCAGCGCCTTGAACCTGAGTCGAGCCTCAGCAGTCAATTCAGCCTCTGCACCTCTCTGAGAGAAAATGTCATCCTGATGGTCCTCCAGCCACGGTTGAGGCACCACCATATTTCCTGCACCAACATTGCCGTTGACCGGCCCCATGTTAACATTGGCTCCCAAACCACCATTGACGGCGCCCGCCGCGTTGAGCCCGAGATTAGTCATCAGATTGCCGTTAGCACTACCGTTGCCTCCGGCAGCAGGAACAACGTTCTGTGGAGTATCCCCTTGAGGAGGAGTGGGCACGGCCCCGCCGTGAAGTATTCCATTACTGTCAACCCTGGAGATGAGAGGTTGAACCAAAGTACGAAGCTGATCTTGCCCATTCGCAACTACTTGCATCAACTCCATAAAACGATCCATCCGTTCACGAAGCTCTTGAACATCTGACTGTACCTGGTCCATGATTCTCGTTTGATTGGCGCGAGTTGAGTAGCGGTGGATGAATCTTTGATCAATCCTAGAGATCGAAAACAGCTCGGAACCTGAGTACCTGAAAAACCTGTCAACATCAAGGGTTAGGAAAAGGTAACAGAATGTATGTCATGCAAAAATGCTTTATGCAGATGCATGCGTGTGTCTGTGTGCTTGAGAGATTCTCCCCCGATCCTGGCACCTGTTGGCAATAATAAGGAGAGGAATCTGGGCCCAATCATGGAAATAATAACCTCACATAGCAATAGTCAGATTCGACACATCAAGGACCGAGAACTCGTACGCAACAGTCTTTCTGAGAACGGCTGTAGTAACACAATGAGAGATCTTGGATCAGGGAAACGGTACCTGTCACAGACACACGCTAATGGAATGATTATGCAAGCTAATGCAAAATGCAGGTATGCAACAATATATCCAGGTGGCTGCTGTGGAGATTCGATGTCAACAGTCACTGATGAGAAGAAAACCCCGGTGTGAAACCACTGATCTGATCTGCTGTGAATAACCATCTGATAGGATCAAGATCAAACTTCTGCTCTGACAAGAACGAAGGCCTGATAATAAAGACCCCGGATGCAAGATCAAGGAATATTTGTTGATGAAGTCTTCGGACCCCAAATCACAAATCTGCCCTCTCTAGAACAACCACACAGCTGCTGATGAGACCTTCAAACCCCACTCAAAATCTGCCCTATCAAGAACAAATAACAACCGCTGACGAGATCCTCAGACCCCACTCAAAAATCTGCTCCATCCAGAACAAACCTCTGATGACAATACTCTGATCGGAACCTGCTCTATCAGGAACAGACAAACACCCGATGATAAGATCCTCTGATCAAACCCTTGCTCTATCAAGAACATATCTGCAACTGAGAACCCAATCATAACTGATTCACTGTCAAGAAAACCAGGTGGTCTGAAGGTCAAAGTTTCCTGCAATATCCCAACCCCACTCACAGGTATGGACCTAATCCACGGACAAAGGTACGGCATCCTATGCGGTCGTCAGCGTCACAGACTTTCATGAGTGACAATACGATTCCCAGAAGGAGTGGTATCATCAAGTCATGAAGAGGCCTCTCTTAGCTGACTTCCAAATGATCGGTCCCCAGAGTCGACAACCCTCACGTCTGGACTCCCCTCAGATCCTCAGGACCGGAAAGGAGCACCTCTGCAAGAATCTCGTCTGAGCGCAGATTTTCGTAGGGAACTGTGCCTGCTCAGCAGACAGGTTCGTCTACTACTTCTCCGCAACTATATCTAGGTGTATGCTCAAGCCCAGGTCCGGCTTCTCGCTCACAGTAACATCCCTCTCCCACAGCAGCACAGATAATCATATCGAACTGGAAATAAAATGCGGGAAATAAAATGCGGGAAGTAAAGAATGCGATAAATAAACGCAACCCAACAAGCAAACACACAAAAGATAGGATTGACTCGCGTAGGGGATGGGAAACGGTCCCAGCATAAGGGATGGGAAAAGTCCCTGGATGCAATGTCCCCAGCAGAGTCGCCAGCTGTCGCTTGCGCGAAAATAAGGTGCCGGCATGACAGAAGAGTCGCCACCTTTCGTTATTTATCCCTCAGAGCGGGAAAGGAAACGATCGGAAAAACCTGACGAAAAAAGGGTAAGACAAGGTCATCGCAACCATTGTCTGGGTTCGGGAGTCGGTTACGCAAGGGGAAGGTATTAGCACCCCTCACGTCCGTCGTACTCGACGGGATCCTCGCTTGTTTGTTTACTTGGACGGGTTGGTTATAATCTATCTACCTATCAGGGCTGGCTGAAAAAAGAAAAAATGACTCGGCAAAGCATCGCGCTTTATGCCTACGTATTCCCGTCTGGAACGAGAAATCAGAGTCAACGTAGTTCGCCTAACTACGGGGGAAGGTGGGGAAGGTTGCTCGCTAGGACATCGCATCCTATGCCTACGTACTTTCATCTGGTATGAAAGATCAGAGCAAACGTAGTTCGGCTAACTACGGGAAAAATGGCTCAACTAGGAGGGAGACTATCAAGTCCTACTGTTATCATGCCATGGATTCATCCTATGGTTGAGGTTTGAACAGGGAACTCCTAGATGTTGTCATGCATAGGTTTCAACCTAAAAGTCTATCATCAAATCCTCATCTGAGGAAATGAGAGTCCTAAGGGATCATGTCAAGGATACACCAAAACAGACAAAAACATCAGCTTTAACAGTAAAATGCATGCAATGCAAGTGAGGGAGGAAATGTGTGTGGGGTTTCAGCCTCCACAAGCTCGTCTCGACCTCAAGCCAGTCATGAAATAACAGTAATCATACTGAAAATAATCAACATACTATCAAGCAATGAACAAATAGAGGAAATGAAGTGCCAACAGGCAAACAAAACACACATGCTAGAGAAAGAAAGAATCTACTCTCTAATCCTAACCCTAATCACAGAATCTGAATCAAATCTAAGCAAAGCCCTAAAGCAAAACCCTAAACAAGAGAAATCAATCCCAGTCTTCAAGCTTCAGAACAAGCCTACCAAAGAAAGGGAGCTAAGCAAGCAGACTCATAGTGTCTTCCTCAGGAGAGCACTAGGAGGTGGATACTCAGGAATCATACCCTATGTGGCTCAACCACTGTGATCAGTTTATATTCCTCCTCAGGAGAAATTAAACTCACAAGCAGGCTCCAACATCACTGGATATTTAGGAAATCCTATCTGAACTAGTGGAACTAAATGAATAGACTCATAGGACTTTCCTCAGGAAAGTACTAGGAGGCTTCCACTTAGGAGTTGTATCCCATGTGGCTCAACAACTGTGATCAGTTTACATTCCTCCTCAGGAGAAATTAAACTCACAAGTTGGCTCCAACATCATTGGATACTTGAGAAATCCTAGATAAACTAAGGGAACTAAGTGAATAGACCCATAGGACCTTCCTCAGGAAAGTACTAGGAGACTTCCACTTAGGAATTGTATCCCATGTGGCTCAACAACAGGTGATCAGTTTACATTCCTCCTCAGGAGAAATTAAACTCACAAGTTGGCTCCAACATCATTGGATACTTAATAAAGAGGTGAGAATAAAGAATGAAAGTCATTCATAGTGCCTTCCTCAGGAAAGTACCATGAACTTCCTTCAGACTTCAGGATCTCAAACCTCACAGACAGGAGACAAGCCAAGCCCTGGGTCTCTGAATCTTGACCTTCAATCTTCACTTCATGATGCTCTCCATCAAGATCTCCAAGGCAACACAAGCCCCACAACAAATTCCCCACAATGAACCCCAAAGGTGAACAGATAACCACAGGGCAGACAAAATCAACAGGCAACTTCAGAAAATACCTAAAAAATACTAAACCAATGGGGAAAAATCTAACAATTATTCACAAGGGTCCACAACATATACCCATAACATCTATATAGGCCTCTACCTAAAAATCAAGACAAAACTTATCAAAGAAAGTGAATTCTTCACCTAAGCACAACCTAAACCCTAATTAGGATACCCTAAATCTACCCTGATTAAACTAATCAAAATTTAATGCTAAAATTCTAGAAAAAATCCTATGGGGAACTATGATTCATCATCTAATTGCACAAAAAAGAATGAATTAAAAACCCTAAGGGAAGGTCCTAAAACAATTCTTGCAAAATCATGATACCAACTAAAACATTAAAAAAGCTATTTAAAAGAAAAATCTATTAAAAATACTAAACTTAAAAATAAAATCTCATTTTTATTTTTAATATTTTCTACACATCATTATCTACTCATAGAAAAAAGAAGAATTAAAAAAGAGTTATTTTTCAATTTTTAATGAATTTTCAAAGACAAAAAAAATATTAAAACAAATAAAAGAATTAAATCAAATAAAGGGGAGGGGGGGTACAAATAGAAACACGCGCCAGTTGGTTTTGAGATGGGCCAGAAAGAAGGGGGGTGGGGATAGCGAAATAAGCCCAGAATGCTGATTAAATGAAACGACCGCGTTTCATTCTTTTGAATTTTCCCTCCATCCTCAGATTCAATCACGGTCGTGCGATGAGGTGAACAAGTCAGACTTGGAGACTAATCCAATGGACCACCTTCATCGTCCCCAACGATCTAGGGTTTTCAGAAACCCTCTCCTCCATGCACTAATCTTCCTCTCCCTGATTCTCTCTCCACACGCCATGATTTAACACGATTCAAAAATGAAAATTGCAGTACTCAATGAGAGGAACAAGATGGTACGCGTGGATTTCCCTAATTCATCCTCAATAATTCCAACAGAGGACTTCAATGTCATGGTCCAACTAAACATCACTTGTTATCAACTGGTATCAATCTTCACTAAGCTTCAATCTAATGGTTTACAGAGCTTCTACAAGTTAGCCTAAGGATTCTAAACCAATCTTTACTCGTTAAAACTAACAAACTAACTAAATCTTGAAGATCAAAGATTCTTGGCTCTGCTATGAACCTTCACAGATCGTGCCCTAATTCATGGGAAAGAGTCATCTACCCTAGTGCATCAATTATCTACCTAGAAAGCTATCTAAAACTGCATAATTTAGGAGATAGAGAGAAGAAGAGGAACCTGTCAAAGAGGTGTGGAGGGAACTCGTGTGGGTGGATTCAGAGCTTGTAATGGCTGAAATGTGATCCTTATGGGGTGAGCAAGCTTCTGTTTGCACTTGTATGGAAGGAGAATGCTTGTAGTGAATGAAATTCAGAGTTGCTTGAAGTTGAAGGAAGTGCTTCAATGGATGCTTCTCTCTCTCTCTCTCTCTCCTGAAATCTTCAACATTCACCAACCTTGATCACTCTCTGATGCACTCTCTTTATAATGATCATTGGATGCTTCTAGATTCATCTAGAATATGATGGAAAGTTCTTGAAAATCTCATGACATGCCATATTGGTTATCTCATATCTCATATGTTATGCCTTGCAATTTTGTGCCAAATTCTCCTTATGAGAGATATTGAGTGTGGATGAGTGAAAAACAAGCTCATCTTTGGCTTGTGTAAGGTTTTTCAACATTGCCTTCTTTTTCAAGTAACAAGTTTTCAAAGCATCATCCATTTTAAAGCTTCAAATCAAAATTCTAGCTAAACCAATGTTCTCAAAATGATTTTTCCAATCAAAATGATATATTGGATGACCTATTTTGGATTTGTGGATCTTCCAAATCAATTTCCAAATTCAACTTTTCAAACTTATATGCCATTTTTAGTTCATTTTTGACCAATCATGTAATTTCATGCTATGAGCTTTTCCAACAATTTGTGACCTTCTTTCTAGACTTAAAATCACATTTTGAACAACTTTCATGTTTTGAGTTTTTCCATTTGAGGCTTGGAAATAGGAGTTTTAGGCATTGGCTAAAATGACCTATAACTGACAAATGACCAAAATACCCCTGTCTTGTTCAAACCATAAGTTGAGTTCCACAAATCCAATCAAGGACTTCTACCACTAAAATTAAAGCTAAGAAGATCCTCTTCAACATTCATGTTGACCAAGAAGTCATAGGAATCCTCCTACTAGGGCAAAAGTTGTCTGCAAGTTGGGTGACTTTCAAGGACCCAGATTCACACACCTCTACTGACCTGTAATTTGTCAAAACCATAACTTGGGCTCTGTAACTCCTATCAAGGACTTCCACCACTCAAATTAAAGCTTAGAACAAGCTCTACAACATTCATGTTATGGGGAATGTGAGATATCAATCACATCTTGAGCTAAAACTGCCTGGAAGATAAGGATCAAATTAGGGTTTTTCACTGACAATCCTCAGAAACCCTAACTTGAAACTTCTCAAACCCCTCAATCATGATGAGTTGGCCTAGGAATCATCTTTATATCATCTCTATGCATCATTCCATGATCTCATGGCCCTTGGATTGGGTCTCAACCTCTCCCAAATCTTCAGTTATCCTAGGGTTGACCCAGTCAAAACCCTAATTCATCATTCATGGTTGAATCTTCTGAACTCTTGCATAATGACCTCTCTGGGCTTCATGAAGGCTATCAAGACATCTCGTAGGCTTTCCCAAAACATTAAGTTCATCTTCAAAGTCTCAGAATCACCTGAGGAGCACCCACAACTTTCAAACTATGAAGCACACAACCCTGGTTTCAAACCACTTCTTCTGAGGATCACTTGAACTTTCTGATGAAGGTATCCACTTTCAAACACTCAATGAATAAATAATTGTTGGTCAAATTTTGGGGTGCAACACTAATCCTCTAATTCCTTCTCAAATTCAAAACCCGATAGCATTTTCAGAATTCATCAAAATCTTGAATCTCACCATTCTTCAAATTAAAGGTCTCAATTCGATCCTCATCTCATGGTGATCAATTTGCACTATCTAATCTTGATTAACAGTCCAAGAAACTCTAGATTTCAGCCTCAACAGAAAATGATCCATCACCTAGATTGTCTCTAATCATGCAATTAACCATCCTAAATCCGTCTAGATCATGTATGAAACCTAACCACATGCCAATTTCTAAGAATCCCCCTATAGTTTAAGCACAAATTCAATGAGTACCAACCTGGTTTCAGACGCGTAACAGAAAGCATTCTTGATCACTTCAACCTCCAAAACAATGCAGACACACTCCAAATTCACTCCTGAAGCCTTTGCACACCTTGATTTGGCTTGATTCTTCCTTAAACTCAAAAACCGATTTCAACTTGCAATGGTGAAACTTCAATCTCACTCTCTGCTTCCAGCACCAATCTCTTCCAAAAAAAGCACTGAATTCACTCAATGACTTATATAGAAGTGTTTAGAATCATGTAGAAACTTCTGGAGCCATCCAAATGAGATTTTGGATTTTCAAAATCTCTTCAAAATCTCATGTTGCAACAGTCGCGTGTTGGCTCTGTTCTGGCTTGATTTTACTTGCAGTCATCATCTCATGAGATGTTGAATCAGTTTGGTATGCTAATTTCCTTGTTTGCAAGCCAAAGGTGGGAGTTTGATTATGTTGCTTCATCATGAAGAAATGAAATGGAATGTTATGGAAATGACCTCAAATCAAAATTCTAACATTGCCATTGTTTCTAAAATCATTTTTCCAATCAATTTGACCTATAACTTTGCTTCATTTGGTCACAAAATGAATTATTTGAATTTTTGGTCATTTAATCCTTTTAGTTCTTCCTTTTTCAAAATTTCTAGAACCAAATCTCTCCTTGAGCCATTTCAATGCCTCCTTGAAGCATAGTCAAGGTTAAAACCCCATTTTGAGCAACTTTCTAGTTGAACAAAATTTCATTGGAGGCCTCTAAGTTGGTGAAAATAGCCTATGATCACAAATGACCTATAATCACCAAATGTCCAAAATGCTCTTGACTTGTCCAAGCCATAAGTTGAGTTATACAAATCCTATCAAGGACTTCTAGTACTCTCTAGAAATCTAAGAGGATAAGGAACAACATTCATGTTGACCAAAAGTTCATAGGAATCATCCTTCTTAGGCAAAAGTTTCATGCAAGTTGGGTAACTTTCAAGCTCCAAATTCACATACCTCAGATGACTTGTAACTTGTCAAAGCCATAACTTGAGTTCTACAAATCCTATCAAGAACTTCTAGAATTCAAATTAAAGCTAATATCATGCTCTACAACAATCAAGTTGGGGGCAAGATGAGATAACAATCACATCTTGAGCTACATTGCCTTGAAGATAGGGGTCAAACTAGGGGATTTTACACTGTCAAGTCTTAGAAACCCTAGCTTGAAACTTCTCAAACTCTTCAATCATGATGAGTTGACCTTAGAATCATCCTTATAACATCTCAATGTATCAATCCATGATCACATGGCTCTTTAATTAGGTCTCAACCTCTTTCAAATCATCAGTTGACTTAGGGTTGACCCAGTCAAACCCTAATTGCACCACTCATGGCTGAGGCTTCTCAATCTTACACAATGACCTGTCTAGGCCTCAACGTGATCTTCAACACTTCTCATGAGCTCTCTCAAGACCTCAAGTCTAACTTCATGGCTTCAGAATCATCTGATGACTTCCCATAACTCTCAAGTTAGGAGACACACCCTCTTGGCTTCAATCACTCCCTCTGAGGATCTTTTAACTTTTCTGACAAGGATATCAACCCTTGAACACCTGAATAAGCCTCCCAGCTAGCTTCAAAGTCTTGTGTTGCTCTTTATTGGTAATCATACCTCTTGATCTCATGCATACATGTCAATGAAATGTAAATGCTAATGCTAATGTGAATGCAATGAAACATAAGCTAGGTAAAGAAAAGTTGGTCAAATTTTGGGGTGCAACAGCTGCCCCTATTCAAACGGCTTGGACCTGACTGGGTGAGAAGCGAACGACTCTCAAAAAATCAAGGTGAAAGACGGTTGAATACCAACAAACCCGAAAATTTGCCAACTACACAAGTATACGGTACTCTGATGGGGACAAATCTTCGGAAACTGAAATAATAGCTGCACGGCAACTAGCTGGGGAATTGGTCACACGGTGATTGGTGAAGGGTCTAATCTCAAATCTCCGTCAGGATGATCATCTAATTCTGCTGTGGACCTTCGTCCTCAAGTCATCAAGGGGTCACCGATTACGCGGTAACTGGTAATGGATAGCTGATATTGCCGTCAGGCATCCTGCGACACTGCGGCAGAAGGATTCCTCGGGACTCGTCAGGTCATTAGGAACTTTTTAACAATCAAGCTATTTATGCCGTCGGGCATTCAAAGAGATTCTCGGGCGTCAGCCGGACTTTGTTAGTAAGTCGGGAATAGAATTCTCGGTCAATCATGAACCAAATAGGGATATCCAAACTTCCGCCATCAGGCACTCCGCATCAGCTGAGAGAACTGCGTCGACATCACAGTTGGAATTCGTCAATAAGTCTGGGGGTTTCGGCACCGCTTCCGGACTTCAATCATCAAGTCTTCCAGGAAATTTCAACTTCTCTTTTAAAACCTGTTGGGGATGACACATCTCCGCTGGGGATTCTGGAGAACTATCAAGTAACTCTGCTTCGGGGATTCAGAAATCATCCTGAATGAATCAACTCTGCTGAGTGTCGCTTGCGCGAAAATAAGGTGCCGGCATGACAGAAGAGTCGCCACCTTTCGTTATTTATCCCTCAGAGCGGGAAAGGAAACGATCGGAAAAACCTGACGAATAAGGGTAAGACAAGGTCATCGCAACCATTGTCTGGGTTCGGGAGTCGGTTACGCAAGGGGAAGGTATTAGCACCCCTCACGTCCGTCGTACTCGACGGGATCCTCGCTTGTTTGTTTACTTGGACGGGTTGGTTATAATCTATCTACCTATCAAGGCTGGCTAAAAAAGAAAAGAAAAATGACTCGGCAAAGCGTCGCGCTTTATGCCTACGTATTCTCATCAGAGAATGAGAAATCAGAGTCTACGTAGTTCGGCTAACTACAGGAGAAGATGGGGAAGGTTGCTCGCTAGGATGTCGCATCCTATGCCTACGTACTTTCATCTGGTATGAAAGATCAGAGCAAACGTAGTTCGGGAAACTACGGGATAAAATGGCTCAACTAGGAGGGAGACTATCTAGTCCTACTGTTATCATGCCATGGATTCATCCTATGGTTGAGGTTTGAACAGGGAACTCCTAGATGTTGTCATGCATAGGTTTCAACCTAAAAGTCTATCATCAAATCCTCATCAGAGGAAATGAGAGTCCTAAGGGATCATGTCAATGATACACAGAAACAGACAAAAACATCAGCTTTAAACAGTAAAATGCATGCAATGCAAGTGAGGGAGGAAATGTGTGTGGGGCTTCAGCCTCCACAAGCTCATCTCAACCTCAAGCCAGTCATGCAATAACAGTAATCATACTGAAAATAATCAACATGCTATCAAGCAAAACAGTAAACTGCAATCATACAGATAAAGGAAATGAAGTACCATCAGGCAAACAAAACACATTTGAGAAAGAATCACCTACTCTCTAATCCTAACCCTAATCACAGAGTCCTAATCAAATCAAGGCAAAGCTCTCAAGCACAACCCTAAACAGGAGCAATCATTCCCAGCCTTCAAGCTTCAGAATAAGCTTACCAAAGAAAGGGAGCTAAGCAATCAGACTCATAGTGTCTTCCTCAGGAAAGCACTAGGAGGTGTATACTCAGGAATCATACCCTATGTGGCTCAACCACTGTGATCAGTTTACATCCCTCCTCAGGAGAGATTAAACTCACAAGCAGGCTCCAACATCACTGGATATTTAGAAAATCCTATATGAACTAGTGGAGCTAAGTGAATAGACCCATAGGACCTTCCTCAGGAAAGTACTAGGAGGCTTCCACTTAGGAGTTGTACCCCATGTGGCTCAACAACATGTGATCAGTTTACATTCCTCCTCAGGAGAAATTAAACTCACAAGTTGGCTCCAACATCATTGGATACTTGAGAAATCCTAGATCAACTAGTGGAACTAAATGAATAGACTCATAGGACCTTCCTCAGGAAAGTACTAGAAGGCTTCCACTTAGGAGTTGCATCCCATGTGGCTCAACAACAAGTGATCAGTTTACATTCCTCCTCAGGAGAAATTAAACTCACAAGTTGGCTCCAACATCATTGGATACTTAAGAAAGAGGTGAGAAGGAAGAATGAAAGTCATTCATAGTGCCTTCCTCAGGAAAGTACCATGAACTTCCTTCAAACTTCAGGCTCTCAAACCTCACCAACAGGGCATCAGCCCAGCTCTGGGTCTCTGCACCTTGATCTACAAGCTTCCCTTCATGATGCTCTCCATCAATATCCTCAAGGCAACACAAGCCCTCCAGCAAATTCCTCAGAAAGATCCCCACAGATGAACAGATAACCCACTCAACAGACCAAATCCTCAGGCCACTCAGAAAATACCTAAAAATACTAAACTAATGGGGAAAAAATTAACAAATATTCACAAGGGTCCTCAACACCTACTCATAACATCTATAAAGGTTTCTACCTAAAAATCAAGATAAAACTCAATCAAAGAAAGGAATCATCACCTATGCACAATTCTAACCCTAATTAGATTATCCTAAGTCAACCCTGATTAAACTAATCAAAATTAATTCTAAAAAATCTAGAAAAAATCCTATGGGGAAGTATGACTCATCATCTAATTGCATAAAAAGGAATGGGTAAAAAACCCTAAGGGAATGTCCTACAATAATTCCTACAAAATCAAATATCAAAATGAAACAATTAAAAAGCTATTTAATTGAAAAATCTACTAAAAATATTAAACCTAAAAATAAAATCTCAATTTTATTTTTATAATTTTCTACACATTTTAATCTACTCAGGAAAAAAAGAAGAAATTAAAAAAACATTTTTTATCTATTTTATATGAATTATTCAAAAACAGAAAACATTAAAAAGAAAATAAAAGAAATAAAATGAATTAAAGGGGTGGGGGGTCAGAATAGCACTCCTCGCTAGTTGAATTAATTGGGCCAACACAAAAGGGGGGTGCAAGTAGCGCTATAGGCCCAGAACGGTCCTTTAATGAAACGACCGCGTTTCATCAGATTTAAAAATTCCCTCTCTTTCTCAGGCGCGATCACAGCCGTCGGATTGAGTGAACTAGTCAAATATCTGGAGAAGATCCAAAGGCTGCTCTTCATCGTCCCCAAATGGGACCTAGGGTTTCAGAACCCCCACCTCCATGCGCAAACCTTCGAGTTCTCCTATCTCCCTCCACACGCCATGGTTGGACTCGATATAAAAATGAAAGATGGCCTACTAAATGCCTAGATTACAATGGGACGATCAGATCTTCCTAACTCCTCCTAGGTTTTTCTAACCGAAAGCTTGAACACCTTGGCATCACCATATTCAACTGCTATCAAACTTCAGCAAACTCAAAGCTAAAGGTCTACAGATGCACTACACGCTACCCTGGTCATTATACACTACTTCTTGATGATTGAAAAGCCCTAAACTAATAGTTCTTGAAAATCAAAGTTTTCTGGTTCTGTTATGGATTGCCATGTAACAAGCTACAACTCTCAGGGATGGATCCTCTAGCCTAGTACATCAATCTTATACCTATGAAACTAACTAGAACTCAATAATTTAAGAGATATAGGGTGAAGAAAAACCTGTCAAGAAGATGATGGTGAGGCTCGAGGAGGTGGTTGCAGGGCTTGAAATTGGTCCAAGATGCTCCTACAATGGTGAAGAACCTTCTGTTTGCACTTGTTGTGAAGGTGGTGGCTTGAAGTGAAAGAAAACTCAAGTTGCTTCAACTTGAAGAAACTCCTCCAATGGCTATGTATCCTTCTCTCTCCTCTGACTTGGCTCCACTTTCACCAACCTTTTATCACTCTTTGATGCCCTCTTTAAATATTAATCATTGGATGTTTCTAGATTCATCTAGAAAAGTGTGGAAACTTCATGAAAGTCTCCTTGAATGAGAAGTTGAAAGTCTCATATCCCTTGCTTCATGCATGGTAATTTGGTCTCAAAATGTCCTTATGTGAGTTATTGAATGAGGATGAGTGAAAAACAAGTGTATTTGTTGCTTGTGTAGGGTTTTCTAACATTGCCTTCTTTCTTAAGTAACAAATTTCCAAAGGAACCTCATTTTTTAAGCCTCAAATGAAAATTCTACTTAAACCAATCTTCTCAAAATGTTTTTTCCAATCAAAATGATATATTGGATGACCTATTTTGGATTTGTAGATCTTCCAAAACACTTTTCAATTTCAACTTTTCAAAGTTATAAGTCATTTTTAGTTCATTTTTGACCAATCATGGAATATTGTGCTATGAGCTTTTTCAACAATTTGTGACCTTCTTTCTAGACTTAAAATCACATTTTGAGCAACTTTCATGTTTTGAGTTTTTCCATTTGAGGCTTGGAAATAGGAGTTTTAGGCATTGGCTAAAATGACCTATAACTGACAAATGACCAAAATACCCCTGCCTTGTTCAAACCATAAGTTGAGTTCCACAAATCCAATCAAGGACTTCTACCACTCAAATTAAAGCTAAGAAGATCCCCTTCAACATTCATGTTGACCAAGAAACCATAGGAATCATCCTACTAGGGCAAAAGTTGTCTGCAAGTTGGGTGACTTTCAAGGACCCAGATTCACACACCTCTGCTGACCTGTAATTTGTCAAAATCATAACTTGAGCTCTGTAACTCCTATCAAGGACTTCCACCACTCAAATTAAAGCTTAGAACAAGCTCTACAACATTCATGTTGTGGGGAAGATGAGATCTCAATCACATCTAGGGCTAAAACTGCCTGGAAGATAGGGATCAAATTAGGGTTTTTTCACTGACAATCCTCAGAAACCCTAACTCAAAACTCCTCAAACTCCTCATTCATGATGGGTTGGTCTAGGAATCACCTTTATATAATCTCTATGCATCATTCCATGATCTCATGGCCCTTGGATTAAGTCTCAACCTTCTCCAAGTCTTCAGTTATCCTAGGGTTGACCCAGTCAAAACCCTAATTCTACCATTCATGGTTGAATCTTCTGAATTCTTGCATAATGACTTCTCTGGGCTTCATGAAGGCTATCAAGGCATCTCATAAGCTTTCTCAAGACATCAAGTTCATTCTCCAAGTCTCAGAATCATCTGAGGGGCACCCACAACTTTCAAACTGTGAAGCACACAACCCTGGTTTCAAACCACTTCTCTGGAGATCTCTTGAACTTTCTGATGAAGGTATCAACTTTCAAATACTCCATGAATGAATAAATGTTGGTCAAATTTTGGGGTGCAACAGCTGCCCCTATTCAAACGGCTTGAACCTGACTGGGTGAGAAGCGAACGGCTCTCAACCAATCAAGGTGCGAGACGGTTGAATACCGGTAAACCCGAAAATTTGCCAACTGCATGAGCACACGGTACTCTGCGGGGAACAAATCTTCGAACACTGCAACACTAGCTGCTCAACAACTAGCTGGAGAAATACTGATCTGACATCGCCGTCGGAAACAAACATCATATGAGAGACACTCAACATCGCCGTCGTACCAACATCATCTCTGCTGGGGATTTAAAGAGTCTAACATTGCCGTCGAACAAACATAATCTGACCTCGCCGTCGGATAATCAAAATATCCAACCTCACTGCTGGACAACTATATCACTGAACAATTCTGACCTGGGGTTCACCCCTGGTAAATGGAACAAAAGGTACACTTGCGTATTTGGCACTACTCCGCTGGGAATGAGAGACTTAACCGAGCACACTCTGATCTGGGGTTCACCCTCAGAACCATAACGAACATCGGAATACTGCTGCACACTGCCTGCCGTAGAACTTCAACACTACAGATATATGAAACCCTGGCCCCTGGCCACTTCCAGCTTCAGCTAGAAAAGATCTTTAAGTACTTCTGAATATGAATGAAACCCTGGCCCCTGGCCACCCCAACTTCAGCTAGAGAATCTTCAAGTATTTCTGAAGATAGATGAAACCCTGCCCGTCGGCTATTCCAGCTTCAGCTAGAAAAACATCCTTGGCCTTCAAGGATATAAACTTTGCCCGTCGGCAACTCTGCAGGAGGCATCTTTGACTTCAGTCTAAAGAAATGGTCCTTGACCTTCAAGGATACATGGATATGCCCTCAGGCAACTCCACCTCTGCTATAGAGCATCCGAGACTTCAGTCAGGGGTATACTTCGGCCTTCAGTCCGAAACACGAATCCCAGGTCCTTCACGACCTTGGGGGATAACCTTGCCCTTAGGCACCTTTGCTTCAGCTTGGGAAATCTGTGACTTCAGTCAGAGAAATGGTATCCTGAGCCATTCATGACCCTACGGGGATTCAAACACTTTGCCTTCAGGCAAAACTCCGCTTCAGCTAGAGAAACATCTTCGACTTCAGTCAGAAGAAACACTATTCACTCGATCGCAATCAACCGTCTCCTCAGGACAACTGACTTGGTCTTCAGGCCAACACGGATCACTTGAATACAAACCTTGGAACCTTGTTCTCAGCCACACGTTGATTCATCAACAAGGAAATCTGAACTCACAGGAACCTTCTGGTATCGCCCTCCCGGCGCTTATGAAATCCATCTTCAGATTAGACATCACTGTTGGGGAAACATCTTTGACTTTAATCAGAAGACGTATCACTCTCTTGATCGCGCTCAATCATCACCTCAGGATAACTGACTTGGTCTTCAGACTCACACGAATCACTCTGTTGTATCTACAACCTCTGGAACCTTATCTTCAGCCACCCGTTGCTTCATCCACACGGAAATCTGGCTTCACAGGAACCTTCTGATATCGCCTTCGGGCGCTTTGCGAAATCCATCTTCAGATTAGACGTCGTTGCTGGGGCAGACATATCACGCTGCTATTCTCTTGACATCTTGTCAAGTCGTTGCTAATGAAAGCAAACATGTCGGGTCACCGAACATAATCACCAAGTTAACAACTCCGTTGAGGAGAGAGGAATGAGGGTTCACCCAAACAATCCTGACGACTCACTGGGGAATAGGAAGAAGGGTTCACCCAACGACCTTGTAGACTTTGCTGCAGAAAGACGAGAGAGTTCACCCAAACGACTTCAACAACTGCTGGGGAATAACGACAGAGCACACTCAGACGATTCCTACCAATTTTACGGAGGGAAAGCTACCTTTCAAGGGAGCTGCATTTTCTGCTGATCTCGACTGGACTTATACTTGAGGATGACGGACTCCTCCGGGGAGCACAGCACATCAGGCTGATTAACACACTATCCTCTGCTATACTCTGCATGGGGAAAGCGATAGATGCTCTGAACGGCTTTCTGGGGGAACGACCCTTCTAGGGAACATAGCCTTCGGGCTACAAGACACTCATGTCATTAAGTTCTCAAACTCGCGGGATAAACAAACTTCAGCTTGCTGGACAATCCTTCGGGATCTGTCTGGGGAAACATTCCATCTGCCAATCATGACTGTGCTTGGCTGGGGATATCGATCTACCTGCCTGCTGCTGGGGAAATGCCAACCACCTGCTGGGGAAAAGACCTCCACTCTGTTGGGGATTCCAGAAATCACTTTGAACAAACAACTCCGGCGGGCGCTTTCAAGAATCATCCTGAACTGATAACCTTTCTGGAAACTTTATTCTGCTGGGTACTTCCAGGAATCTTCCTGGGCAACTCTTGCTGCGGATGCTACTGGGGAGCTCAAGAATCATCTTAAGCAAACAACTCGGGAAACTGTACTGAGGTCTTAAGAGTCATCTTAAGCAAACGGCCCTGCTGAGGGACTTGAGAATCATCTCGAACCGAAGTCTTTGCTGGGGATCTCAAAAATCATCTTGAGCGAGCGACTGCGGGGATCACCGGGGTCTTTTAGAATCATCTAAGAAAACAACCTTGCTGGGGAGAACATCAAAAATCGTCCTAAGCAACCGGTCTTTCGGTAGTACTCCTGTACCATAAGGATGATAATGACCTAGGTCATGCTTATGATGCGTATGCTTCTGCACTACGCCCCATACAGTGGGAATGACATGTATTTATGCTAAATGCCATGCAATCATGCACAATGCTATGCAGTGTTGAATGCTATGCAGTCATGCACAATGATACGATCCCGTCAGCAAAATAAATGCCGAGGGGGGAATCCTCCTGTCAAGGAGAAAGAACCACTCAGGTAGAGGAATCATCCTGCTGAGGAGAATGTGAACACGCCAATATCAATTAGGCTCTGCCTGGGGAATCAATCTTCCGCGAACTGCTGCAGGGGAATAACTTCAGCTGACTGCTGCAGGGGATGAAGCTCTACGAGAACTTGGATCTGCTGATACCAATCGCGAGAATAAACTGTGCGGCCGTCGCGGCTACTCTTCTGGGGATACCACCTCTGTGGGGAACCAACTTCAGCTGCTCCACGCTCCGCTGGGATTAAAATCAATCATGGTCTGATCAACTTCCAAGAATTCGGATCTCTTAGACCTCTGCAAACTCGGCTGAGGGAGGAGAAATCATTCTGCTTCACTGGAGAGAGTGCGACTCAGGGGGAAATACAACATCAGCTGCCCCACGCTCTGCTGAGGAAAATTGATCATGACCTGATCAACTTCCGAGGATTCTGCTTTTCTGCGGACTCAGCCGGGGAGAGAAATCATTCTACTTCACTGAAGAGCACGACTTTGATGGGGAATTTCAATTCCGCTGGGGAAGAAAGAATCATCTGACTTCGGGGGAGAGTACAACTCTACCGGGGAATACAACATCAGCTGTCCCAACACTCTACTGGGGAAGAAGGAATCGTCCATCTTCAGGAGAGAGCCTGATTCTGGTGAGGAATCTCAATTCCACTGGAGACTTCAGTCTGGCACTATCAGTTACTGCATACTTCGGCATACGACTAGCTTCCTGCGAAACCTGCACTTGTGACCCGGTGCGGGGAAAATCCTGCTTCAGCGACTTTACTGGGGAAACACGAGCTTCAGCTCCCGAACACCTCTATGAACTCTGCACTTGTGGCCCGGTGCTGGGGGAGGAGGAATCATTCTTCGGTGCTTGACTCAGCTGATGAGGTGACGTTCCTTCAGGACGCGTCTGCTTGGGGAAGAGAATCACCTCTACCTGGGGAAGACATATCAATGCTCACTATTCTGATCCTGATTCTACGGAGGAGAGACTACTGAACTCTGCTGGAGAATGAGGACTCGCTCCGCTTCGAGGATACGCACGGCACATCTGCTGGCGAGGTGCTATACCTGCAACAACACAAACAAACAGACAAGATACCCTCCTCAAAGGGGCCTATCAGGGTTATTATCTCGCGACAACGTTCAATTAATTAATTGTTTCAACAATCAATGGGCTTAGGCCCGCAGGTTTATGTATGCGCATTTTATCAAAAAAACACATCGGCGTTATCATTCGCAAACAAAACAGATAAATGCAAAACAGACAAGTAGAATTGCTGAATAATGTGCATTTTATTGATGGTGAACCCCTGAATGGGCAAAAATCTTTTACAACAGAGGCAAGCTCCTGGAATGAGGAAGCCGCGCAAAAAGAAAACATAAATATACATCAGTATATACAAATGTCGGCAATCGAGGCGTAGACGAACACCATGAGTTGATCCCTCTAAGACCCACTCGACTTCGATACTTCTCCGATGCTTCAGCTTTGGAAGAGATTGATTCAGATAAACGGCCCTCTGGTCTTCCGAACCACTAAACAATGAAAGTCCATACGCGGAACGCAGTCATTTGCTTATTTAAATCCCTAACTTTTGCGTGAACCGCCCTTTCGGGTTTTCAGTTCACCGGGATACCCTTTTTTGCCGAAGCCGCCCAGTGTAGGTTTTCGACTTCGCGGGTGTACATCTTTTCAATATATCCCTAATTTTTGCCCGAACCTTTTATTCTGTTTTTGGTTCGCCGGGATGCCCCTTTTTTGCCTGGACTCTTTCTTTTTTGTCCAGCGGGTCGCTTTCAAGCAAAGTATTTTTTAACTGCGTCCGCGTTCACCGGGGATGCAAAATCTTCACCATCCATCGTGGATAACAGCAAAGCTCCTCCTGAGAAGACCTTGCTGACGACATACGGCCCTTCGTAATTCGGAGTCCACTTGCCCCGGTGATCGGAGTGTGGTGGAAGAATCTTCTTCAGGACGAGATCACCCGTCTGAAAGCTTCGAGGACGCACCTTCTTATCATAAGCTTTCTTCATTCGGCTTTGGTACAGGCGACCAAATGCAATCGATGCTAGCCTCTTCTCGTCCATCAGGCTGAGCTGGTTCAGGCGATTCGTCACCCATTCTGCCTCATCAAGCTTCACATCAACCAAAACTCGCAAAGAGGGAATCTCCACTTCTAGCGGTAGGACAGCTTCCATACCGTACACCAAGGAGAAAGGAGTTGCCCCGGTCGACGTACGCACCGTCGTACGATAACCGTGCAAGGCAAACGGCAGCATCTCGTACCAATCTTTATACGTCACAACCATCTTCTGAACAATCTTCTTGATGTTCTTGTTGGCCGCTTCAACGGCGCCATTCATCTTCGGCCGATAAGGAGATGAGTTGTGGTGTTCAATCTTGAAGCTCTGGCACAGCTCCTTCATCATCTTGTTATTCAAATTCGAACCATTATCAGTAATGATCCGTTCGGGAATTCCATAGCGACAGATGATGTCCCTCTTGATGAATTTAGCCACCACCTGCTTGGTCACGTTAGCGTACGAGGCTGCCTCCACCCACTTGGTGAAGTAGTCGATAGCTACCAGAATAAAACGATGACCATTGGATGCGGTGGGCTCGATCTTGCCTATCATGTCAATGCCCCACATGGAGAACGGCCAAGGGGAGGACATGACATTCAAGGGGCACGGCGGCACATGAACTCTATCAGCATAAATCTGGCATTTATGACATTTCCTCGCGAATCTGAAGCAATCCGACTCCATAGTCAACCAGTAATATCCTGCTCTCAGGATCTTCCTCGTCATGGCATGCCCGCCGGCGTGCGTACCAAATGTGCCCTCATGGACTTCCTCCATGAGCATACTGGCCTCTTTCTCATCTACACATCTGAGTAGCACGAGATCGTGGTTTCTTCTATACAGCACTCCATCAGGGTTGAGATAAAAGTTTCCAGATAGCCTCCTCAGAGTCTTCTTATCCTGGGTTGACGCACCCGCCGGATACTCCTTAGTCATAAGGAAGGTCTGGATGTCGTGGAACCATGGCTTGCCGTCAGTGGCATCCTCGATTGCGAACACATATGCTGGTCTGTCAAGACGCGAAAGTACAATGCTTGGAGCCTCATTCCAAAGATTGACCTTATACATCGAAGCCAACGTGGCTAAAGCATCAGCCATTTGATTTTCAGCCCGGGGTACATGATGAAGTTCTACTCGGTCGAAGAACGGAAGCAGCCTTCTGGCGTAATTCATGTACGGCACTAGATTCGGTTGACGAGTTTCCCACTCCCCTTTGATCTGATTGATCACAAGCGCTGAGTCACCGTATATGTCTAGATTCTTGATTCTCAAATCAATTGCCTCTTCTAGACCCATAATACATGCCTCGTACTCGGCTTCGTTGTTGGTAACTGGAAACGTCAGTCTCGCAGTAAACGGGATGTGGGATCCGTGAGGAGTCGTGATGATAGCCCCGATACCACTTCCATAGGAATTAACCGCTCCGTCGAATATCAACTTCCACTGAGACTTCCTATCTGGCCCCTCATCGGGCAATGGCTCATCGCAATCCTTCGCTTTGAGAAACATAATATCCTCGTCAGGGAACTCGAACTTCATCGGCTGATAGTCTTCGATCGGCTGTTCGGCAAGGTAGTCAGACAATACGCTTCCCTTGATGGCTTTCTGAGAAACGTACTGAATATCATATTCTGTTAACACCATTTGCCATCTGGCAATCCTGCCCGAAAGAGCCTGCTTCTCGAAGACATACTTGATCGGATCCATCTTCGAAATCAGCATAGTGGTGTGATTGAGCATATACTGTCGTAGACGTTTGGCGGCCCAAGCTAGTGCACAACACGTCTTCTCCAGCATCGAGTATCGAGATTCACACTCAGTGAACTTTTTACTCAAATAATAAATGGCATGCTCCTTTCTGCCCGTCTCGTCGTGCTGACCGAGAACACACCCCATACTATTCTCAAGAACTGTCAAGTACATGATTAATGGCCGTCCAGCCACTGGGGGTATCAAGATTGGAGGTTCTTGAAGATACTGCTTTATCTTATCGAATGCCTTCTGGCAATCCTCATTCCAAGTAATCGCCTGATTTTTCTTTAACAATTTGAACATCGGTTCACAAGTGGCCGTGAGCTGAGAAATAAACCTTGCAATGTAGTTTATTCGGCCCAAGAAACCACGAACTTCTTTTTCTGTTCTCGGCGCTGGCATTTCTTGGATAGCTTTTATCTTTGCAGGATCAACTTCAATACCTCGTTCACTAACGATAAACCCCAATAACTTTCCGGACCGCACCCCGAAAGTGCACTTGTTAGGATTCAGCCTCAGCTTGAACTTCCTAAGCCTTTCAAACAGCTTCAGCAAATTGACCAGATGCTCATCCTCCGTTTGGGACTTTGCAATCATGTCATCAACATAGACCTCGATCTCATGATGAATCATATCATGAAACAAAGTTACCATTGCTCGCTGGTAAGTGGCCCCTGCGTTCTTCAGACCGAAGGGCATTACCTTGTAGCAAAACGTGCCCCAGGGGGTAATAAACGTCGTTTTCTCCATGTCCTCCGGCGCCATCTTAATCTGATTGTAACCGGAGAAGCCATCCATGAACGAAAACACGGAAAACTGGGCTGTATTGTCGACCAACACATCGATATGAGGCAACGGGAAATCATCCTTAGGGCTCGCCCTATTCAAGTCCCGATAATCGACGCACATACGTACCTTACCGTCCTTCTTCGGTACAGGCACTATGTTGGCGACCCACGGAGGGTAGGTGGTGACGGCTAGAAATCCTGCGTCCAACTGCTTCTGGACCTCTTCTTTGATTTTTACAGCCATGTCTGGTCTCGTCCTCCTAAGCTTCTGCTTGACTGGAGGGCAATCTTCTCGCAACGGCAAGCGATGAACCACGATATCTGTGTCAAGTCCAGGCATATCCTCATATGACCAAGCAAAGACGTCACTATACTCTCGAAGCATCTCGACCAGTCTATGCTTGACATCGTTCTGCAGCGCAGCCCCGACTCTGACATTCCTGATAAGCTCCTCAGAACCCAGATTTATGATCTCAATCTCCTCCTCATGAGGCAGAATAACCTTCTCCTCTTGTTTCAACAAGCGGGCCAATTCTTCCGGAAGGTCTTCGTCTTCATCAATCTCATCCTCGGCTTGATAGATCGGGCAATCAAAGTCGTAGTGAGCCGTAGAGGGTCCAGAGTCGATGTCGTCTGTTACGTGGATCCTGCAATAACAAGGGTTAAGTTTAAAGCAGGAATATGCAGGTTAGCACGAGCCTCGTCGCCCTTTTGCTGTTTTTCAAAACAAGCATAAAATATGAATAACAGAGAACACAATATTTGATTACGAAGAAAACGCCTTTTTATTTATTGATAAAATGTATACACATAATCCAACAAGGCCCTGACAGTAAAACCACTATGCCCCGGGCAGGACATAGGGTTGTACAAAGATTGTAAAAAGCAAATCATTACTCTTCACTTGTCAGTTCGATAATCTCCTTGATGGTCCAGTTGTGAAGGCGCTCGCCTGGCTTGCTCGGTTGAATCCAGGCATCGAGATCACAGTCACTGTCCCCGCTGTCCTCCGACGCTGCGTTGACACTTTCGAATATTACTCCTCCCTTGGTGAATAGGATCGGCCCCTTTCCACGAGATGAGCTACCAGAAGAAGTTGAAGCTTCAGCTTCAGGAGAATATCCCAATCCAAACTTATCTTGTTTGAATGGTATATCCAAGACATGCCCCCAGCCTGGGGTAGAACCAGCTTCGACAACGGCCCTAGCTTCCTTAAACGAAGAGAGGTTCACCTCTTGCTTCTCTGCAACAACGGGAGCTACCTCCTTCACCTTGACGGTCTCAAACGCCTGGCAAAGAGTCTCATGGATCTCGCCATCCATTTCGACATACTTGAAGGACGACAGGTGGCTTACCATGATGTCCTCCTCTCCGCAAACTGTCACTATGCTGCCCCCAACAGCATATTTAAGCTTCTGATGCAACGTAGACGTTACGGCACCAGCAGAATGAATCCACGGCCGACCTAAGAGGCAACTATAGGCGGGCATGATATCCATAATATAGAACACTGCATTAAACGTCTCTGGACCGACTTGAATTGGCAGGGTCAATTCTCCAAAGACGTGGCGCTTGGTTCCGTCAAAAGCCTTCACGACCAGATCGCTGGGCGTGCACAGCAGTCCCCGGGTATCCAACTTCATTAGTGCTTTCTTCGGAAGCACGTTCAGCGAGGAGCCCGTATCTACTAGGACATGTGACATAATGGTGCCTCTGCACTCGATCGAGACGTGCAAGGCATGGTTGTGATCTCTTCCCTTGGGCGTCAGCTCCAAATCTGTAAAACCCAGCCCATTACCAGCGTTAACATGAGCTACCACTTCCTCAAGTTGATTAACGGATATCTCCTGCGGCACGTATGCAGCATTCAATACTTTCAGCAACGCGTTGCGGTGTGCTTCAGAACACAGCAACAGGTTGAGAATTGAGATCTTTGACGGAGTCTGGTGAAGATGATCTACAATCTTGTAGTCACTTTTCCTGATCAGCCGCATGAACTCTTCTGCGTCTTTAACCAACAAGTCTTTTTCTGCCCCCGCAGGAACCTCTTCAACAGCTTTGCCTTTGCCTTTGTCCATAGCGTCAGCCCGGACTACCTTCTCTGCCGCACCCTCTGCCGGCGCGAACACTCTGCCACTTCTGGTGATACCACTGGCCTCAGCAAGATTCTGCGCAGTCGATCTGGGTGGCTCAATCTCTACCTTCTGGCCATTACAATACACTTCAGCGCCGTAATGCCATGGCACGGCATTGGTACTCTCGAACGGGATTGGTCCAGCCCTGGTGATGGTGATAGTAGGTGGACGAGGTGCAGAAATGGTGATGGGGTGGCGAGGAATGGTGATGGTAGCAACCTCGTCAGCCTGCTTCAGCACGACTTCTCCCGACGCATTCTCAATGCTTCGACTAAACTGCAAAATACCCTCGGTCATCAGACTCTGGATACCTTCACTCAACTGCTCACACCCGTCAGGAAGTGCAGCACATTCCATACAAAACTCCCCACACCCGGGAAAGAAGCCTTTCTTCAGCAGTTTAGCTTTAACAAAACTCAGTGGCGTTTTCAAATCTCTGACATCAGTCAGCAAGTCTGAATTCTCTTCAGTGATGACAGCATTTACTCCGCCCCCCCTATGATGAGGCATCGGATTCTTGGTGACGTTGGGCACGTTGTCAGAAAAATTTATTATCTTGGCGTCAATCATGTCCTGGACCTTATGCTTAAAAGCTTTGCAGTTCTCAACTGTATGGCCAGGTGCCCCAGAATGAAATTCACATGTAGCATTAGCATCATACCCGGGTGGTGGTGCCCCTGTCAAGGGAGCTAGCGTCCTCTTCTGAACTAGTTGGAGCTGAAGCAACGTCTGCAGAAGCTGTGCATATGACATGGGAGGAGTTTCCAAATGACGGTTTGCGAGGGGACCCCGATGCTGATATTTCTTATATCCCGGATTATTCTGTTGCTGAGGCTGCTGCTGCGGCTGTGGGGGAGCAACTGGGATGTTTATGCTAGCGATCTGAGACTGAGGGCCCTTGCCCTTTCTCCTAGCATTAGAGACAGCACTGGCATCGCCCTCTCGGCGTTTGCCAGTATAAGGTTTCTTGCTGGCTCCTCCAGATGAGGATGATTCGCCTTGAATCTTGCCGATCTTTATACCATTTTCAACATGCTCGCCCAAAGTGATGAGGGCCGAAAATGTCCCGGACATGCCACTAACCAACTTCTCATAATAGACTCCGGGAAGAGTGGCCACGAACATCTGTACCAACTCACGCTCAACCATCGGCGGTTGAACCCGAGCAGCCAATTCACGCCACCGCTGGGCGTACTCTTTGAAGCTTTCATTGCTACGCTGCGAGAGATTCTGAAGCTGAACTCGGTTGGGAGCCAAGTCGCTATTATACTGATAGTGGAGAACAAATGCTTCAGCGAGATCTTTCCACGTTCGCACAGCAGCGGGTTCCAAACCCATATACCATTCAAGCGATGGGCCAGAAAGACTATCCTGAAAGAAGTGCATCAGCAACTTCTCATCATCAGAGTAAGCAGACATCTTCCTGTAATAAGATCGGAGGTGAACACGGGGACAAGTAGTGCCTCTATACTTCTCAAAGATAGGCACCTTAAACTTGTGAGGTACTTTAAAGTCAGCAATCAACCCAAGTTTGGACATGTCAACGCCCAATGTGTTCTGATTTTCTATATCTCTCATTTTATCTTCCAGTGCCTTGAACCTGAGTCTTGCTTCAGCAGTCAACTCAGCCTCTACACCTCTCTGAGAGAAAATGTCGTCCTGATGGTCCTCCAGCCACGGTTGAGGCACCACCATATTTCCTGCACCAACATTAACATTGGCTCCCAACCCACCATTGACGGCGCCCGCCGCGTTAAGTCCGAGATTATTCATAAGATTGCCGTTAGCACTACCGTTGCCCCCGGCAGCAGGAACAACGTTCTGAGGAGTATCCACTTGAGGAGGAGGAGTGGGTACGGCCCCGCCGTGAAGAATTCCATTGCTGTCAACCCTGGAGATGAGAGGTTGAACCAAAGTACGAAGTTGCTCTTGCCCGTTCGCAACTACTTGCATCAACTCCATAAAACGATCCATCCTTTCACGAAGCTCCTGAACATCTGATTGTACCTGGTCCATGATTCTCGTTTGATTGGCGCGAGTCGAGTAACGGTGGATGAATCTTTGATCAATCCTGAAAGCAGCTCGGAACCTGAGTACCTGAAAAACCTGTCAAGATTAAAGGTTAGGAAAAGCAACAGAATGTATGTCATGCAAGAATGCTTCATGCAAATGCATGCGTGAGTCTGTGTGCTTGAGAGATTTCCCCGATCCTGGCATCTGCTGACAATAATAAGGAGAGGAATCTGGGCCCAATCATGGAGACAGCAACCTCACAGACACACGCTAATGGAATGATTATGCAAGCTAATGCAAAATGCAGGCATGCAACAATATATCCAAGGCTGCTGTGTAAACCCACTGATCTGATCTGTTGTGAATAACCATCTGGTAGGATCGAGATCAAGATTCTGCTCTGACAAGAACGAAGGCCTGATAATGAAAACCCTGGATGCAAGATCAAGGAATATCTGTTGGAGAAGTCTTCAGACCCCAAATCACAAATCTGCCCTATCAAGAACAAAAATACAGCTGCTGATGAGATCTTCAAACCTCACTCAAAACCTGCCCTATCAAGAACAAAATAACAACTGCTGACGAGATCCTCAGACCTCACTCAAAAATCTGCTCCATCCAGAACAAATAACAACCGCTGATGAGATCTTCAGACCTCACTCAAAAATCTGCTCCATCCAGAACAAACCTCTGATAACAATACTCTGATCGGAACCTGCTCTATCAAGAACAAACAAACACCTGATGATAAGATCCTCTGATCAAACCCTTGCTCTATCAAGAACATATCTGCAACTGAGAACCCAACATAACTGATTCACTGTCAAGAAAACCAGGTGGTCTGGAGGTCAAAGTTTCCTGCAATATCCCAACCCCGCTCACAGGTATGATGGACCTAATCCACGGACAAAGGTACGGCATCCTATGCGGTCGTCAGCGTCACAGACATTCATGAGTGACAATACGATTCCCAGAAGGAGTGGCATCGTCAAGTCATGAAGAGGCCTCTCTTAGCTGACTTCCAAATGATCGGTCCCCAGAGTCGACAATCCTCACGTCTGGACTCCCCTCAGATCCTCAGGACCGGAAAGGAGCACCTCTGCAAGAATCTCGTCTGAGCGCAGATTTTCGTAGGGAACTGTGCCTGTTCAACAGACAGGTTCGTCTACTACTTCTCCACAACTATATCTAGGTGTGTACTCAAGCCCAGGTCCGGCTTTTCACTCATAGTAACATCCCTCTCCCACAGCAGCACAGATAATCATATCAAACTGGAAACAAAATGCGGGAAATAAAATGCGGGAAGTAAAATGCGAGAAGCAAAGATGCGATAAATAAACGCAACCCAACAAGCAAACACACAAACGATAGGATTGACTCGCGTAGGGGATGGGAAACGGTCCCAGCATAAGGGATGGGAAAAGTCCCTGGATGCTTTTTTCCCCAGCAGAGTCGCCAGCTGTCGCTTGCGCGAAAATAAGGTGCCGGCATGACAGAAGAGTCGCCACCTTTCGTTATTTATCCCTCAGAGCGGGAAAGGAAACGATCGGAAAAACCTGACGAATAAGGGTAAGACAAGGTCATCGCAACCATTGTCTGGGTTCGGGAGTCGGTTACGCAAGGGGAAGGTATTAGCACCCCTCACGTCCGTCGTACTCGACGGGATCCTCGCTTGTTTGTTTACTTGGACGGGTTGGTTATAATCTATCTACCTATCAAGGCTGGCTAAAAAAGAAAAGAAAAATGACTCGGCAAAGCGTCGCGCTTTATGCCTACGTATTCTCATCAGAGAATGAGAAATCAGAGTCTACGTAGTTCGGCTAACTACAGGAGAAGATGGGGAAGGTTGCTCGCTAGGATGTCGCATCCTATGCCTACGTACTTTCATCTGGTATGAAAGATCAGAGCAAACGTAGTTCGGGAAACTACGGGATAAAATGGCTCAACTAGGAGGGAGACTATCTAGTCCTACTGTTATCATGCCATGGATTCATCCTATGGTTGAGGTTTGAACAGGGAACTCCTAGATGTTGTCATGCATAGGTTTCAACCTAAAAGTCTATCATCAAATCCTCATCAGAGGAAATGAGAGTCCTAAGGGATCATGTCAATGATACACAGAAACAGACAAAAACATCAGCTTTAAACAGTAAAATGCATGCAATGCAAGTGAGGGAGGAAATGTGTGTGGGGCTTCAGCCTCCACAAGCTCATCTCAACCTCAAGCCAGTCATGCAATAACAGTAATCATACTGAAAATAATCAACATGCTATCAAGCAAAACAGTAAACTGCAATCATACAGATAAAGGAAATGAAGTACCATCAGGCAAACAAAACACATTTGAGAAAGAATCACCTACTCTCTAATCCTAACCCTAATCACAGAGTCCTAATCAAATCAAGGCAAAGCTCTCAAGCACAACCCTAAACAGGAGCAATCATTCCCAGCCTTCAAGCTTCAGAATAAGCTTACCAAAGAAAGGGAGCTAAGCAATCAGACTCATAGTGTCTTCCTCAGGAAAGCACTAGGAGGTGTATACTCAGGAATCATACCCTATGTGGCTCAACCACTGTGATCAGTTTACATCCCTCCTCAGGAGAGATTAAACTCACAAGCAGGCTCCAACATCACTGGATATTTAGAAAATCCTATATGAACTAGTGGAGCTAAGTGAATAGACCCATAGGACCTTCCTCAGGAAAGTACTAGGAGGCTTCCACTTAGGAGTTGTACCCCATGTGGCTCAACAACATGTGATCAGTTTACATTCCTCCTCAGGAGAAATTAAACTCACAAGTTGGCTCCAACATCATTGGATACTTGAGAAATCCTAGATCAACTAGTGGAACTAAATGAATAGACTCATAGGACCTTCCTCAGGAAAGTACTAGAAGGCTTCCACTTAGGAGTTGCATCCCATGTGGCTCAACAACAAGTGATCAGTTTACATTCCTCCTCAGGAGAAATTAAACTCACAAGTTGGCTCCAACATCATTGGATACTTAAGAAAGAGGTGAGAAGGAAGAATGAAAGTCATTCATAGTGCCTTCCTCAGGAAAGTACCATGAACTTCCTTCAAACTTCAGGCTCTCAAACCTCACCAACAGGGCATCAGCCCAGCTCTGGGTCTCTGTACCTTGATCTACAAGCTTCCCTTCATGATGCTCTCCATCAATATCCTCAAGGCAACACAAGCCCTCCAGCAAATTCCTCAGAAAGATCCCCACAGATGAACAGATAACCCACTCAACAGACCAAATCCTCAGGCCACTCAGAAAATACCTAAAAATACTAAACTAATGGGGAAAAAATTAACAAATATTCACAAGGGTCCTCAACACCTACTCATAACATCTATAAAGGTTTCTACCTAAAAATCAAGATAAAACTCAATCAAAGAAAGGAATCATCACCTATGCACAATTCTAACCCTAATTAGATTATCCTAAGTCAACCCTGATTAAACTAATCAAAATTAATTCTAAAAAATCTAGAAAAAATCCTATGGGGAAGTATGACTCATCATCTAATTGCATAAAAAGGAATGGGTAAAAAACCCTAAGGGAATGTCCTACAATAATTCCTACAAAATCAAATATCAAAATGAAACAATTAAAAAGCTATTTAATTGAAAAATCTACTAAAAATATTAAACCTAAAAATAAAATCTCAATTTTATTTTTATAATTTTCTACACATTTTAATCTACTCAAGAAAAAAAGAAGAAATTAAAAAAACATTTTTTATCTATTTTATATGAATTATTCAAAAACAGAAAACATTAAAAAGAAAATAAAAGAAATAAAATGAATTAAAGGGGTGGGGGGTCAGAATAGCACTCCTCGCTAGTTGAATTAATTGGGCCAACACAAAAGGGGGGTGCAAGTAGCGCTATAGGCCCAGAACGGTCCTTTAATGAAACGACCGCGTTTCATCAGATTTAAAAATTCCCTCTCTTTCTCAGGCGCGATCACAGCCGTCGGATTGAGTGAACTAGTCAAATATCTGGAGAAGATCCAAAGGCTGCTCTTCATCGTCCCCAAATGGGACCTAGGGTTTCAGAACCCCCACCTCCATGCGCAAACCTTCGAGTTCTCCTATCTCCCTCCACACGCCATGGTTGGACTCGATATAAAAATGAAAGATGGCCTACTAAATGCCTAGATTACAATGGGACGATCAGATCTTCCTAACTCCTCCTAGGTTTTTCTAACCGAAAGCTTGAACACCTTGGCATCACCATATTCAACTGCTATCAAACTTCAGCAAACTCAAAGCTAAAGGTCTACAGATGCACTACACGCTACCCTGGTCATTATACACTACTTCTTGATGATTGAAAAGCCCTAAACTAATAGTTCTTGAAAATCAAAGTTTTCTGGTTCTGTTATGGATTGCCATGTAACAAGCTACAACTCTCAGGGATGGATCCTCTAGCCTAGTACATCAATCTTATACCTATGAAACTAACTAGAACTCAATAATTTAAGAGATATAGGGTGAAGAAAAACCTGTCAAGAAGATGATGGTGAGGCTCGAGGAGGTGGTTGCAGGGCTTGAAATTGGTCCAAGATGCTCCTACAATGGTGAAGAACCTTCTGTTTGCACTTGTTGTGAAGGTGGTGGCTTGAAGTGAAAGAAAACTCAAGTTGCTTCAACTTGAAGAAACTCCTCCAATGGCTATGTATCCTTCTCTCTCCTCTGACTTGGCTCCACTTTCACCAACCTTTTATCACTCTTTGATGCCCTCTTTAAATATTAATCATTGGATGTTTCTAGATTCATCTAGAAAAGTGTGGAAACTTCATGAAAGTCTCCTTGAATGAGAAGTTGAAAGTCTCATATCCCTTGCTTCATGCATGGTAATTTGGTCTCAAAATGTCCTTATGTGAGTTATTGAATGAGGATGAGTGAAAAACAAGTGTATTTGTTGCTTGTGTAGGGTTTTCTAACATTGCCTTCTTTCTTAAGTAACAAATTTCCAAAGGAACCTCATTTTTTAAGCCTCAAATGAAAATTCTACTTAAACCAATCTTCTCAAAATGTTTTTTCCAATCAAAATGATATATTGGATGACCTATTTTGGATTTGTAGATCTTCCAAAACACTTTTCAATTTCAACTTTTCAAAGTTATAAGTCATTTTTAGTTCATTTTTGACCAATCATGGAATATTGTGCTATGAGCTTTTTCAACAATTTGTGACCTTCTTTCTAGACTTAAAATCACATTTTGAGCAACTTTCATGTTTTGAGTTTTTCCATTTGAGGCTTGGAAATAGGAGTTTTAGGCATTGGCTAAAATGACCTATAACTGACAAATGACCAAAATACCCCTGCCTTGTTCAAACCATAAGTTGAGTTCCACAAATCCAATCAAGGACTTCTACCACTCAAATTAAAGCTAAGAAGATCCCCTTCAACATTCATGTTGACCAAGAAACCATAGGAATCATCCTACTAGGGCAAAAGTTGTCTGCAAGTTGGGTGACTTTCAAGGACCCAGATTCACACACCTCTGCTGACCTGTAATTTGTCAAAATCATAACTTGAGCTCTGTAACTCCTATCAAGGACTTCCACCACTCAAATTAAAGCTTAGAACAAGCTCTACAACATTCATGTTGTGGGGAAGATGAGATCTCAATCACATCTAGGGCTAAAACTGCCTGGAAGATAGGGATCAAATTAGGGTTTTTTCACTGACAATCCTCAGAAACCCTAACTCAAAACTCCTCAAACTCCTCATTCATGATGGGTTGGTCTAGGAATCACCTTTATATAATCTCTATGCATCATTCCATGATCTCATGGCCCTTGGATTAAGTCTCAACCTTCTCCAAGTCTTCAGTTATCCTAGGGTTGACCCAGTCAAAACCCTAATTCTACCATTCATGGTTGAATCTTCTGAATTCTTGCATAATGACTTCTCTGGGCTTCATGAAGGCTATCAAGGCATCTCATAAGCTTTCTCAAGACATCAAGTTCATTCTCCAAGTCTCAGAATCATCTGAGGGGCACCCACAACTTTCAAACTGTGAAGCACACAACCCTGGTTTCAAACCACTTCTCTGGAGATCTCTTGAACTTTCTGATGAAGGTATCAACTTTCAAATACTCCATGAATGAATAAATGTTGGTCAAATTTTGGGGTGCAACACTGAGGACTTCAAGAATCATCTTGGACAAATAATTCTGTCGGGGAATTCACTGGGGATTTTAAGACTCATCTTAAGCACACAACTTCGCTGGAGAATTCAAGAATCATCTTGGGCAAGCGAATTTGCTGGGGAATACCTGCAAAACAAGAACGGTAACAACCTAGCTCACGTTTCATATGCATATGTTCGATAATGGCGCAATGCTTCACACGGTGGCAATGCTACGCGTTTAGGGTAAATGCTATGCAATCATGCAAAATGCTATGACCCCATCAGCAAAATAAATGCTGAAGGGAGAATCCTCCTGTCAAGGAGAAGGGACCACTCTGGTGGAGGAAGGAATCATCCTGCCGAGGAGAGGAAATCACACCAATCTCAATTGGATTCCGCCTGGGGAAACGAACTTCAGTCGACCGCTGCAGGGGAATAAAGCCCTCCGAGAACTTGGACTCGCTCAACTGGGTATTCAAACCACAAACTGTCGAGGGAACGATATCAATCGCAGAAATAAACTGCACGGCCTTCGCGGCAAAACTTTCTGGGAGATAACGACTCCGATGGGGGAAAACAGCCTCAGCTATTCAACACTCTACTGGGGAAAACCAACCATGGCTTCGACGGCTTCCAAGGACTCGGCTCTCTTGGAGAACTGCAAACTCGGCTGGGGAAGAAGGAATCATCCTGCTTACTGGGGAGAGTACGACTCTGTGGGGAATTTCAATTCTCCTGGAGACTTCAGTCTACACTATCGAGTGCTGCGCACTTCAGTATATGACTCAGCTGGGGAGACGACGATCCTTCAGGATACATCTGATCGGGGAGAGAATCTATCTCTGCCTGGGAAGACATATCAATGCTTGCGGTCTCCTGTTTAGACTCCGCGGGGGGATACTGCTGAACTCGCTGGAGAAGAAGGAATCATCCTGCTCGGGGAAACATACGGCATGCTGCCTGGAATATGCTATACCTGCGATAACACAAACGAACAGACAAGATACCCTTCTCAAAGGGACCTATCAAGGTTTTCATCTTGTGACAATGTTCAAGTAATTCATTGTTTCAACAATCAGTGGCCTAGGCCAGTAAGTTTATGTATGCGCATTTTATCGAAAACATTGGCGTTCTTTTTCGCAAACAAAATAGGTAGATGCTAAACAAACAAACAGAATTGTTGAATAGTATATTTTTCATTGATAACAAACCCCTGAATGGGCAAAAATGTTTTACAACAGATGCAAGCTCCTGGGATGAGGAAGCTGCGCAAATATAAAACATAAATATACATCAGTATGTACGCAAATATCGGCAATGAGGCGTAGACAAACACCATGAGTTGATCCTTCTATGACCCACTCGACTCCGATACTTCTTCGACGCTTCAGCTTCAGAAGAGATTGATTCAGATAAACGGTCCTCAGGTCCTCCAAACCACTAAACAAATACAGTCCACACGCGGAACGCAGTCATTTGCTTTTTCAAATCCCTAACTTTTGCCTGAATTGCCCTTTCGGGTTTTCGATTCACCGGGATACCCTTTTTTGCCAAAGTCGCCTTTCCAGGTTTTCGACTTTGCGGGTGTACATTCTTTTCTTTTATTTCCCTAATTTTTGCCCGAACCTTTTTCCTTTTTTATGGTTCGCCGGGATGCCCCATTTTTGCCTGGATATTCTTTTTCTTTCCAGCGAGTCATTTTTTAAGCAAAGTATTTTTTAACTGCATTCGCGTTCACCGGGGATGCAAAATCTTCGCCATCCATCGTGGATAACAACAAGGCTCCTACCGATAAGACCTTGCTGACAATGTACGGACCTTCGTAATTGGGAGTCCACTTGCCCTGGTGATCGGAGTGTGGAGGAAGAATCTTCTTCAGGACGAGATCGCCCGTCTGAAAGCTTCTAGGACGCACCTTCTTATCATAAGCTTTCTTCATTCGGCTTTGGTACAGACGACCGTATGCGATCGATGCTAACCTCTTCTCGTCCATCAGGTTGAGTTGGTTTAGTCGGTTCTTAATCCATTCTGCCTCATCGAGTTTCACGTCAACCAAAACTCGTAGAGAAGGGATCTCAACTTCTAACGGTAGGACAGCTTCCATACCGTACACCAGTGAGAAAGGAGTTGCCCCGGTTGATGTACGTACCGTTGTATGATAACCGTGCAGCGCAAATGGCAACATCTCGTGCCAATCCTTATAGGTAACAACCATCTTCTGTACGATCTTCTTAATGTTTTTATTGGCCGCTTCAACGGCGCCATTCATCTTCGGCCGGTAAGGAGATGAGTTGTGGTGTTCAATCTTGAAACTCTGGCACAACTCCTTCATCATCTTGTTATTCAAATTTGAACCATTATCAGTAATGATTCGCTCGAGAATTCCGTAACGATAGATGATGTCCTTCTTTATGAATCTAGCCACCACCTGCTTGGTCACATTAGCATACGAGGCTGCCTCCACCCACTTGGTAAAATAGTCGATGGCTACTAGAATAAAGCGATGACCGTTAGATGCAGTGGGCTCGATCTTGCCTATCATGTCGATGCCCCACATGGAGAACGGCCACGGGGAGGACATGACATTCAACGGGCATGGCGGCACATGAATCTTATCAGCATAAATCTGGCATTTATGACATCTCTTCGCAAATTTAAAGCAATCTGATTCCATCGCCAGCCAGTAGTATCCTGCTCTCAGGATCTTTCTCGTCATAGCATGCCCGCCGGCGTGCGTACCAAATGTGCCTTCATGGACTCCTTCCATGAGCATACTCGCTTCTTTCTCATCTACACATCTGAGTAGCACGAGATCGTGGTTTCTCTTGTACAAAACTCCGTCAGGATTGAGATAGAAGTTCCCAGATAACCTCCTCAGAGTCTTCTTATCCTGGGTTGACGCTCCCGCGGGATACTCCTTAGTCATAAGGAAGGTTTGGATGTCGTGGAACCAAGGCTTGCCATCGGAGGCCTCCTCGATCGCAAAGACGAATGCAGGTCTATCAAGACGAGAAAGGACGATCCTTGGAGCTTCATTCTAAAAATTGACTTTATACATCGAAGCCAATGTGGCTAAGGCATCAGCCATCTGATTTTCAGCCCTAGGCACATGATGGAGTTCCACTCGATCAAAGAACGGAAGTAGCCTTCTGGCATAATTCATGTACGGCACCAAATTTAACTGGCGAGTCTCCCACTCCCCTTTAATCTGGTTAATCACAAGTGCCGAGTCACCATATACATCTAGGTTCTTGATTCTCAAATCAATTGCTTCTTCTAGACCCATGATGCATGCTTCGTACTCCGCTTCATTATTGGTGACCGGAAACGTCAGTCTCGCAGTGAACGGGATGTGGGATCCGTGGGGAGTCGTGATGATCGCCCCAATGCCACTTCCATAAGAGTTAACCGCCCCGTAAAATATCAATTTCCATTGGGATTTCCTGTCTGGACCCTCGTTGGGCAACGGTTCATCGCAATCTTTCACCTTGAGAAACATGATATCCTCATCAGGGAATTCAAATTTCATCGGCTGATAATCCTCGATCGGCTGTTCGGCAAGGTATTCTGACAATACGCTTCCCTTGATGGCCTTCTGGGAAACGTACTGAATGTCATATTCCGTCAACACCATTTTCCATCTGGCAATCCTGCCCGAAAGCGCTTGCTTCTCGAAGACGTACTTGATCGGATCCATCTTCGAAATTAGCATGGTTGTGTGATTGAGCATGTACTGTCGTAAACGTTTGGCAGCCCAGGCTAGTGCACAACACGTTTTCTCCAGCATCGAGTAACGAGATTCACAATCCGTGAACTTTTTACTCAAGTAGTAAATGGCATGCTCCTTTCTGCCCGTCTCGTCGTGCTGACCGAGAACACACCCCATACTATTCTCAAGAACTGTCAAGTACATGATTAAGGGTCTTCTAGCCATTGGGGGTATCAAGATTGGAGGTTCCAGCAGATACTGTTTTATCTTATCAAATGCCTTCTGGCAATCCTCGTCTGATCTTTTTTCAGTAGTTTGAACATCGGTTCACACGTGGCCGTGAGCTGAGAAATAAACCTTGCAATGTAGTTTATTCTGCCCAGGAAACCACGAACTTCTTTCTCAGTTTTCGGTGCTGGCATTTCTTGAATTGCTTTTATCTTCGCAGGATCAACCTCAATGCCTCTTTCACTCACGATAAACCCCAGTAGTTTTCCAGACCGTACTCCGAAAGTACACTTGTTAGGATTCAGCCTCAACCTGAATTTCCTAAGCCTCTCAAAAAGCTTCAGCAAATTGACCAGATGTCCCTCCTCCGTTTGGGACTTCGCAATCATGTCATCAACATAGACTTCAATCTCATGATGAATCATGTCATGAAACAAAGTGACCGTTGCTCTTTGGTAAGTGGCCCCTGCGTTCTTCAGACCGAAAGGCATTACCTTGTAGCAGAATGTTCCCCAAGGGGTGATAAACGTAGTTTTCTCCATGTCCTCCGGCGCCATCTTGATCTGATTGTATCCGGAGAAGCCATCCATGAACGAAAATACGGAGAACTGAGCTGTATTGTCGACCAACACATTAATATGAGGGAGCGGGAAATCATCTTTAGGGCTCGCCCTATTCAAATCCCGATAATCGACGCACATTCGCACCTTGCCGTCCTTCTTCGGTACAGGCACTATGTTGGCGACCCATGGAAGGTAAGTAGTGACCGCTAAGAAGCCAGCATCAAGCTATTTCTGCACTTCTTCTTTGATCTTAACGGCCATATCTGGTCGTGTCCTTCTAAGCTTCTGCTTAACGGGTGGACAATCTTCTCGCAGCGGCAAGTAATGGACCACGATGTCAGTGTCAAGTCCGGGCATATCTTCGTATGACCAAGCAAAGATGTCACTATACTCTCTCAGCATCTCGGCCAATCTCTGCTTGACATCACTATGTAATGCAGCCCCTATCCTGACATTCCTGACTAGCTCTTCAGAACCCAGATTCACAATCTCAATTTCTTCCTCGTGAGGCAGAATAACTTTCTCTTCTTGTTTCAACAAGCGGGCCAACTCTTCAGGAAGGTCTTCGTCTTCATCAATCTCTTCTTCAGCTTGATAGATTGGGCAATCGAAGTCGAAGTGAGTCGTAGAAGGTCCAGAGTCGATGTCATCTGCTATGTGGATCCTGCAATAACAAGGGTTAAGCTTAAAACAAGGATATGCAGGTTAGCACAAACCCCATTGCCATTTTATTATTTTTCAAAAGAAATATAAAACAGGAATAACAGATATCACAACATTTGAATACGAAAGAAAAACGCTTTTTGATTTATTGGTAAAATGCATGTACATAATCAAACAAGGCCCTGACAATAAAACCACTATGCCCCGGGTAAGACATAGGGTTGTACAATAATTGGAGAAAGTAAATCATTACTCTTTGCCTGTCACTTGGATGGTATCCCTGATGGACCAGTTGTTGAGGCTCTCGCCTGGTTTGCTTGGCTGGATCCAAGAGTCCAGGTCGCAGTCGCTGTCTTCGCCGTCTTCAGACACTGCGTTGACACTTTCAAATATGACCCCGCCACTGGTAAACTGGATCGGCCCTTTACCTCGCGACGCACTGTGAGAAGAGGAGGCTTCAGCCGTAGGAGAGTATCCTAACCCAAACTTGTCCTGTTTGTTAGGTATTTCTAGAACCTGCCCCCAGCCTGGGGTAGATCCGGCTTGAACAACGACCCGGGCTCCCTTGAAGGAAGAGAGAGTCATCTCTGGTTTTTCAGTCATTACAGGAGCCACGTTCTTGACTTTAACAGCTTCGAACGCCTGACATAGGGTTTCGTGGATTTCCCCATCCATCTCAACATACTTGAAGGACGACAAATGGCTCACCATTATGTCTTCCTCGCCACAAACAGTCACGATGCTGCCTCCGACAGCATACTCGAGTTTCTGGTGCAATGTGGAGGTCACGGTGCCAGCAGAATGGATCCATGGCCGACCTAAGAGACAGCTGTAGGCAGGCATGATGTCCATAATGTAGAAGACTGCGTTGAAAGTTTTCGGCCCAACTTGGATTGGCAGAGTTACTTCTCCAAAGACATGACGCTTGGTTCCATCGAAAGCCTTCACAACCAGATCACTGGGTGTGCAAATCAATCCTCGAGTATCTAACTTCATCAATGCTTTCTTTGGAAGAACATTGAGTGACGACCCCGTGTCCACCAACACATGAGACATAATCGTTCCCCTACACTCTATCGAGATGTGCAGGGCGCTGTTGTGGTTTCTTCCCTTCGGCGTCAGCTCCAGGTCAGTGAACCCTAACCCGTTTCCAGCATTCACGTGGGCTACGACCCCTTCTAACTGGTTGATCGATATTTCCTGCGGTACATACGTGGCATTCAAGACCTTTAACAGCGCGTTGCAATGTGACTCCGAACACAGCAACAAATTCAGGATGGAAATTTTCGAGGGTGTTTGATGAAGATGATCAATGATCTTGTAGTCACTCTTCTTAATCAACCTCATGAACTCTTCAGCGTCCTTTACAAGTAAGTCCTTCTCTACCCCACGAGGGGTTTCCTCAACGACTTTACTCTTTCCCTTATCGGTTTTAATAGCTTTGTTCGTTTTGTCCGCCACAATCTCAGGTGGAGCAAATACTCTTCCGCTGCGCGTGATTCCACCGATTCCCACTAGGTTATCCACAGACCGCCCAGATGGTTCCAATTCCAACTTTTGTCCGTTACAGTAGACGTCTGCCCCATAGTGCCATGGGACAGCGTTGGTGCTTTCAAAAGGTATCGGCCCAGCCTTTGTGATGGTAATCGTGGGCGGTCTGAGTGCAGAAATGGTTATCGTTCGGCGAGGGATGGTGATGGTGGCAACCTCATCATCTTGCTTCAGCATTACCTCTCCCGATCCACATTCGGCCCTTCGGCTAAACTGCAAGATTCCTTCGGTTATCAGACTCTGAATCCCTTCCATCAACTGTTCACATCCATCAGGATGAGTCGCACAACCCATACACAGTTCTCCACAGCCCGGAAAGAAGCCTTTCTTCATCAGCTTAGCCTTAACGAAGCTAAGCGGTTTCTTCAGATCCTTGACATCAGTCAACAAATCTGAATCCTCGTCCTTAATAATGGCATTCACCCCACCTCCCCTATGATTCAGCATAGGGTTCTTCGTGACATTTGGCACATTATCTGAGAAATTGATGATCTTAGCATCCACCATATCTTGCACCTTTTGCTTAAAGGCTTTGCAGTTTTCTATCGTGTGGCTGGGTGTCCCCGAGTGAAACTCACAAGTTGCATTCGCATCATAACCTGGCGGAGGTGCCCCTGTCAAGGGAGCCAAGGTTCTCTTCTGGACTAGCTATAACTGAAGCATAGTTTGTAACAGCTGAGCATAAGACATGGGCGGTGTCTCAAGGTGACGACTTGATAGAGGTGCCCTGTTCTGATACTTTTTGTACCCTTGCTGATTCGGCTGCTGCTGTGGCTGGGGTTGTTGGACTGCAGGGATGGTTATGCTAGCCACCTGCTGGCGAGAGCCTTTACCTTTCCTTCGAGCGTTGGACACGGCGCTCGTCTCTCCTTCCCGCCTTTTGCCACCATACAGTTTCTTTCCTCCTCTAGCTGAGGCTAGATCGACACCTTGAATTTTCCCCAGTTTGATCCCATTTTCAACGCGCTCGCCGGTGATGATGAGATATGAGAAACTTCCAGACATACCACTGACCAATTTCTCATAATAGACCCCTGGGAGGGTGGCTACAAACATCTCGACAAGCTCCCGTTCAACCATCGGCGACTGAAATCTAGCTGCCAATTCACGCCACCGCTGGGCGTACTCTTTGAACCCTTCGTTGTTCCTCTGTGACAAATTTTGCAGTTGAACTCGGTTCGGAGCCAAGTCACTGTTATATTGGTAATGGTGCACGAATGCCTCAGCAAGTTCCTTCCATGTGTGCACACTGGTAGGCTCCAAACTCATGTACCATTCCAAGGATGGCCCGGACAAGCTATCCTGAAAGAAGTGCATCAACAACTTCTCGTCTTCAGAGTGAGCGGACATCTTTCGGTAGTATGACCTTAAGTGGACACGAGGGCAGGTGGTGCCCTTGTATTTATCAAAATCGGGTACCTTGAATTTGGGAGGCACCTTGAAATCAACAATCAATCCCAATTTAGATATGTCGACACCCATAGTGTTCAGGTTCTCGAAATTCCTCATCTTGTCCTCGAGTGCCTTAAACCTCAGACGTGCTTCAGCAGTCAGCTCTCCTTCAGCACCCTTCTGTGAGAACAAATCTTCTTGACGGTCTTCTAACCATGGCTGAGGCCCATACAGATTTCCAACACCTGTGTTGCCGTTGCCCAGTCCAACATTGACATTAGCTTCAAAATTTCCATTACCGACGCCAGTCGTGTTACCATTGATCCCCATGTTAGCGATCACATTGCCGTTACCACTACCGTTCCCCCCGGTCACGGGGATGCCATTCTGGGGAGTTTCAATAGGTGGAGGGGTTGGAACATTCCCACCATGGAGTACACCATTGCTGTCAACCCTTGAGATCAGAGGCTGGACCAGTGTTCTGAGCTGGTCTTGGCCGTTGGCGACCACTTGCATGAGCTCCATGAAGAGGTCCATCCTCTCTCGGAGCTCTTGAACGTCAGTCTACACTTGTTCCATTGCTCTAGCTTGATTTGCTCTGGTCGGATAGCGGTGGACTGGTCTTCGATCAATCCTGGGACAACCTATATACACAAAGGGTTAGACAAAACGACAAAGTGCTCGTTATGCAAATGCTTCATGCAAATGCAAATGTGTGTCTGTGCGTTAGGGAGATTTCTCCCCCGATCCTGAGTGCCAGAGTGCCAGTGCTAATAATAAGAAGTTCGAGTCCAGTCATGGAAATAACATCTCATATATATAAAGAAAGCCCATCGAGGCCGTACATAATGTCACCGAGTACAAGCAAAATCAATAGCATGACCTAGACCAACAAGCCTGGTGATGGTCAGCATACAACAACGATCAAAACAAAAGGATTACAAATATAGTCAAGCACGGCCACGGGCTCGAAACTCTTCTAACAGATCCCTCGTTTCTGGATGATCAGGCTGAGTGAGCAACCATTCGACGAGTAACTCCCTCTGCCTAATAGTGTATTGGAGACCTTCAACTGAGTCTTCCCATGCTCCTTCGCCGAAACAATCTTTTAACTTCCGCTTCTTGGATTCAAACGTCATTTTGCGCTCCTTCAGGTTAGCAAGAGCCTTGTTGAGCAGGCCTTCAGCGGCATATCTGCGAGCGGTTTCTTCATCAAACCTCTTCTCACTAGCCTTCACCTGGGCTTTCAACTTGGAGATCTGTTGTTTCAGTTTATCCTCCCGTTCCTTGTCGTTGGCTAGGGTGGCCTTCCAATGCTGATTAAACTTGGATATTCTCTGGTAGGCTTCATCCAAGTGCTGCTTCTTAGTGGCCAGTACGTCATTGACAGCTTTGAAGTCCCGACCCAAGCGCTCACGCTCAGCCATCTGCTTAGTCAAATCTGTCCCTAAATGGTTCACCAGCTCTGTTTGCCTCTTGAAGGAATGGACGGCTTCGCTTCTCTCGCTTCGGAGTTGAGCCAATTCTTTCTCCAGTTCTTCATTTGCCTTCTTCAGCTCATCTCTCTCCGCTAACACCTGATTATGCTGCTGAATAGGCACGATGGTAGGCTCTTCAATCACTGGAGGGCTTTCTGGCTGGGCAGGTGGAAACAGCATCCCTATGATATCTGCTCTGGCTCTGATCCAGGTCACACACGGAGCGTAGGCTTGGCTATTACTTTTCCCCAGCAACGGCTTTCCCCGCTTATAGATACCATTCCAAGCGCGCTGAAGCTTAGATAACATATCCCCCTCTAGAAGACCAGTGAGGTACAGAGATTCCTGCACCTTTTCATCCTTCGGCGGAGCTCTCAAAGCATACGCGAACTGTCGGACCAACAGAGATGGATTATAGTTGATACAGCCCTTCCTGCCTATCAAAGGCACATTCGGAAACCCGCCGCAGCTGAAGATAATCTCAGTGCCCAACCTATCTCTATCAAACCAGGCAATATCCTCCGCTGATAGACTCATCAAACGCTCAGACCACTCAGCTGTGGCTGCAGACGAAGCAAAGGGACCCTTCTTGGGTAGGTGACCATCAAGCCATCTATAGAGCAGGGGCACACAGCACGAGACGTTCTTACCCCTTCTGTTCTCGTTTTTGTAATGGACGGAATGATAGACATCTCCAATCAAGGTAGGGACTGGATTCCCTGCTGCAAAGATGTGAAAGGCGTCGAAGTCTACAAAGTCAGGCATATTAGGGAACAGAATGATGCCGTATATGCAAAGGGCAAGAATAGCGTTGAACACGATCCAACAACCGTCTTTGGCACACTGCTGGGCCTTTCCCACTAAGAACTGCAAGGAGAAACCGGGAGCCCTGTTCCAACTAGACAAGACCAACTCGGAGGCATCCAGATGAAGCGAATGGGCTAGACTAGACAGATTAGGCGCGACATCCATATGAACAAAGGGCATCTGGCTCTTGATAGGCACACCTAACAAATCAGCATACTCCTCTAGTGTAGGTGCGAGAATAAAGTCCGGGAAAGTAAAGCATCTCAAAGGAGGATCGTAGAACCGCAACAAGGCGTGCAACCCATTCAACTCAAACACAGAAGGTTTACGAACCAAGCTGAGCAGTTTCCCATAAGACTTTCTGAACTCACCTCTCACAGACTCATCTGCCAACGCAATCAAACCAGTCAGCTGAACAACATCAGGAGTGGGGAGCTTGTAGGACACAGTCTTCCTCAGAGAACCCATGATAGTGCAATAGAAGGCAAGAAAACCTGAACCGGGGGAAATGGTACCTGCAACACAGACACACGTTAATGATATGCAAATGAATATGCAAAGCAATGCAAAATGCAATCATGCAGCAGGAGATCAAGACGGCTGTGCTATTGAAGTGATGAAGGTTCTGTATCAACAAAACCACAATACTGCTCTGTCAAGAACAATTATATCTCTTATGGGAAGAAAACCCTGATATCGGACCATAAATCTGCTCTGTCAAGAACACACATATATCTGATGACAAGAACTTCTGATACAGGACCATAAATCTGCTCTGTCAAGAACAAATAAACCTCTGATGATGAGATCCTCTGATACCAACCAAAACTGATTCTCTATCAAGAAAACCGGGTAGTCTGAAGGTTATGGTTTCCTGCAGCAAACCCGACCCTGCTCATAGGTATGGACCTAAACTGACACAAGTTCGGTATCCTATGCGGTCATCAGCGTCACAGACATTCAAGAGGGGTGATACGATACCCAGAAGGTGTGGCATCACCGTCTCCTGAAGCGGCCTCACTCAGCTGAATTCCAAATGATCGGTCCCCAGAGTTGACAATCCTCCAAACCAACAACCCCTCAGGCCCAAAGGGCCGGAAAAGAAGTCAACCGGGAGAACCTCGTCTGAGCGTGGATTTCATGAGACACTAGTGCCTGCAAAGCAAGCACGCGCCCACTAATTTCCACAACTAATGTTAGGTACACTCAAGCCTGGCTCTAGCTTCTCACTCATCAGAATGCCCCTCCCACAACAACACAGATAATCATATCATATTGAAAATAAAATGCGGGAAGTAAAAAATGCGATAAATAAACACAACCCAAAAGGTAAACACACAAGCTCTATGATTGACTCTCGCACAGGGACGTTAGATCCCCAGATTGACTCGCATAAGGGACGTTGGATCCCTAGGAAACTATCAAGTCCCCAGCAGAGTCGTCAGTTGTCGCTACCGCGAAAATAAGGTGCCGGCAAAACAGAAGAGTCGCCACCTTTCGTTATTTATCCCTCAGAACGGGAAAGGAAATGATCAGAAAAACCTGACGAAAAGGTATAAGACAAGGTCATCGCAACCATTGTCTGGGTTCGGGAGTCGGTTACGCAAGGGGAAGGTATTAACACCCCTCACGTCCATCGTACTCGATGGGATCCACGCTTGTTGTGTTTATCTGACGGGTTGATTTAAACTATCTACCTATCAAGGCTGGTCTAAAAACAAAAGAAAATGACTCGGCAAAGCGTCGCACTTTATGCCTACGTATTCTCATCAGAGAATGAGAAATCAGAGTCTACGTAGTTCGCCTAACTACGGGTTACGGGGAAGGTGGCTCGCCAATACGTCAGTATTGTGCCTACGTACTCTCAACCGGTATGAGAGATCAGAGCTTACGTAGTTTGGGATAATACGGATTACGGGAATTCAGATTCATCTGTTTTTATCGAGTAGGGTTAACAAACAATTCTAGCAGTTTGGTGTACGCAGCTCGACCCTTGGAGACTTAGGCGTTACCGTTTGCGATAGAACTGGGAGTTAACGACACTCTTTTCTTCAGAAAAGCTTCCTTTGAATTATGGGCCCACGGGGGCAAAAGAGGTTTGAAGTTTGTTTTCTGTCTTTTACGGAAGAACTGTTTTTTATGGTTTTTTGCAACCAATATCGCACTAGAGACTATGACCTGAGAGTGAATGCGTCGCATGTCACCCAAAGGGTGCCATACTAAACATCCAAGCTGTCGAAAAGAAACTCTCCAACAACCCTTTCTCAGATAGCTTAAGGCTCATAACGTACGACATCAGTTAACCATTATTACTGTATTTTACTTTGTTTTGAGATGAGAAGAGAGAACGAACAAGCTCAACTACGGGGAGACTATCAAGTCCTACTGTTGTCATGCCAAGGATTCATCCTATGGTTAGGGTTTGAAACAGGGAACTCCTAGAATTTATCATGCATAGGTTTCAACCTAAAGTTCTAATCATCCCTTCCTTATCAAAGGAAGTGAGATTCCTAGGGGATCATGTCAATGTAAACAGAAACATATAAAGCATCAGCTTAAACAGTAAACAGATATACAGTAAAATGCATGCAATGCAAGTGAGGGAGGAAATGTGTGTGGAGCATCAGCCTCCACAAACTCGTCTCGACCTCAAGCCAGATATGAATAACTGTAATCATACAAAAGAATAAAATAAAATGCCATCAAGCAAATCACAAACCACATAGGCATGGGAGCTGGGCTCTACCGAATACCCGCAAGCAAAGCCATACAGTAAAAATACAAGCAGAGGGAGCAACTCAACCTCTAGTGCAATCATGCTCCTAGCTTAAATAAGTCTAAACATGAACTTATTCTAATGCATCAAGCAAATCAAACAAGTCACATCAATACAGTTGCATAGAAAGCAAACAGACAGTCAAGAAAGCAAATCAACAGCTTCCCCAGCTCCACAGCAAGGTTCTCCTCTAACAGCAGCTCAGTCTTCAGTCTGTAAATGCTCTTCAAGGCTATCATCTTCAATAGCAAATGTCAACTTTCTTCTTCAAGCTTTCAATGTATCAAACACACAAGTATCAACTTGTTCTTCACCTTCTTCACGCTTCAGCTCTTCATTTGATCTCAACTGGATTTTTCTCACAAGTGTCAACTTGTTCTTCTTGGCCTTCAAGCTTCAGCTCCAATGGCAGTCTTCAAACACATAGAAGTAGCAACTTCTAGCATCTTCAATCTTCTAGCAAGGAACTCCATCCTCTAGCAAGTGAGAAAGATTCATCTGACAAGAGCAAGGTTTAGATAATAGGCAGCAGAGTGAAGACCAAAGGTCACCACTAAGCACTCCATCATCAAAGAAAGGCACCCTCAAAGATTCTACCAACTTGTGAAGAGCCACACATCCTACCAAAGGAGGGATGAGGCCTTTACAAGGGGACCTTACATCATAGGGAGGAATGGAAGTGATCAACACCTTCCATGTTTATGAAAGAGGAGAATCTATCTAGAAGCTCTACCTACAAACCCTAATCTTAACACCTAAACAACACTCAAACCAAAAGAAGGGAAATCTTCACATCCAAACTTCTTCAAGCACTCAATAGTAGCCCAAGCGTGTCTTCAACACTAGCCAAGAGCAAGAGAGGCAAAACCCTAATCTAAGGGAACTAAAGAAGTCATTCTAGTTGAGTTATCAAGTTAGGATCACCTAAAACCTAGTACTAAAGTTAATCCTAACTAAAATACTAAAACCAATTGTAAAATCCTACAAAAATAACTATGGGAACCTAATTCAATCATGAATCTACCATACAAAATCCAGGGGTTGAATCATCTACAAAGTCCTAGAAATAAATCCTAAATCACAAGGTACTAAGCTTAAACCCTAAAACTAGAGCACCTAAAGTTTCAACTTAAAACTAGCCCTAAAATTCTTCAAAAAAATGTGAGAAAATTACTATAGGAACATGCATATCTATGCTAGATACACCTAAAAAAATAAGTCAAGAATCATCACCAAATGATCAAAAAAAATTCAACAAAACAAGGTATCAACCATGGCCATTTTAATATCAATTAATATTCAAAAAAATGCAAATAAAATCAAAAATGCATGAATTCCTAATATTTTTAATCTATAAAATTCTAGATTCAATCATGAATCAGGGGAAAAAAGTTTGGAATTAATTGAGTTAATTTCCTATTTTTTGTGAATTAATTTCTAAACCTTATGAAATGAAGAAATTAAAAGAAATTAAATGGAAATTGGTAAACATGCGCGCTGAATAGCAATCCAATGCAGTTCATTTTCTGGATTGGGCCCAGAGGGGGGTGTGAATAACAATCTGAGTCCTAAGCCCAAAACAACCATTAAATGAAACGGTGCGTTTCATTTAGATATTTCTCTTCAGAGTTGAGATGCAATTGTGGCCGTGGAAACGTTGGGCTAGTCAATGGTCCAACCATGATCTGATGGTCACTACTCATCTTCTTCATTCAAACACTCAGGCGTGGGGGGAAACCAGACGGTGGCCTGAGTTGCAGCGCCACCGTCTTCTCCGGTGAAGCGCTCTTCTCAGGTCAACAAAAAACACGAAATGAATCATCATTTTACTCCATTTTTCACGCTGATCAAGAATATCAATTCCTAATCCTCTAATTCCTTCTCAAATTCAAAACCCGATAGCATTTTCAGAATTCATCAAAATCTTGAATCTCACCATTCTTCAAATTAAAGGTCTCAATTCGATCCTCATCTCATGGTGATCAATTTGCACTATCTAATCTTGATTAACAGTCCAAGAAACTCTAGATTTCAGCCTCAACAGAAAATGATCCATCACCTAGATTGTCTCTAATCATGCAATTAACCATCCTAAATCCGTCTAGATCATGTATGGAACCTAACCACATGCCAATTTCTAAGCATCTCCCTATAGTTTAAGCACAAATTCAATGAGTACCAACCTGGTTTCACACGCGTAACAGAAAGCGTTCTTGATCACTTCAACCTCCAAAACAATGCAGACACACTCCAAATTCACTCCTGAAGCCTTTGCACACCTTGATTTGGCTTGATTCTTCCTTGAACTCAAAAACCGATTTCAACTTGCAATGGTGAAACTTCAATCTCACTCTCTGCTTCCAGCACCAATCTCTTCCAAAAAAAGCACTGAATTCACTCAATGACTTATATAGAAGTGTTTAAAATCATCTAGAAACTTCTGGAGCCATCCAAATGAGATTTTGGATTTTCAAAATCTCTTCAAAATCTCATGTTGCAACAGTCGCGTGTTGGCTCTGCTCTGGCTTGATTTTACTTGCAGTCATCATCTCATGAGATGTTGAATCAGTTTGGTATGCTAATTTCCTTGTTTGCAAGCCAAAGGTGGGAGTTTGATTATGTTGCTTCATCATGAAGAAATGAAATGGAATGGTATGGAAATGACCTCAAATCAAAATTCTAACATTGCCATTGTTTCTAAAATCATTTTTCCAATCAATTTGACCTATAACTTTGCTTCATTTGGTCACAAAATGAATTATTTGAATTTTTAGTCATTTAATCCTTTTAATTCTTCCTTTTTCAAAATTTCTAGAACCAAATCTCTCCTTGAGCCATTTCAATGCCTCCTTGATGAGGAACAACATTCATGTTGACCAAAAGTTCATAGGAATCATCCTTCTTGGGCAAAATTTTCATGCAAGTTGGGTAACTTTCAAGCTCCAAATTCACATACCTCAGATGACTTGTAACTTGTCAAAGCCATAACTTGAGTTATACAAATCCTATCAAGGACTTCTAGCATTAAAATTAAAGCTAAGATCATGCTCTACAACAATCAAGTTGGGGGCAAGATGAGATAACAATCACATCTTAAGCTACATTGCCTTGAAGATAGGGGTCAAACTAGGGGATTTTACACTGTCAAGTCTTAGAAACCCTAGCTTGAAACTTCTCAAACTCTTCAATCATGATGAGTTGACCTTAGAATCATCCTTATAACATCTCAATTTATCAATCCATGATCACATGGCTCTTGAATTAGGTCTCAACCTCTTTCAAATCATCAGTTGACTTAGGGTTGACCCAATCAAACCCTAATTGCACCACTCATGGCTGAGGCTTCTCAATCTTACACAATGACCTGTCTAGGCCTCAAAGTGATCTTAAACACTTCTCATGATCTCTCTCAAGACCTCAAGTCTAACTTCATGGCTTCAGAATCATTTGATGACTTCCCACAACTCTCAAGTTAGGAGACACACCCTCTTGGCTTCAATCACTCCCTCTGAGGATCTTTTAACTTTTCTGACAAGGATATCAACCCTTGAACACCTGAATAAGCCTCCCAGATAGCTTCAAAGTCTTGTGTTGCTCTTGATTGGTAATCATACCTCTTGATCTCATGCATACATGTCAATGAAATGCAAATGCTAATGCTAATGTGAATGCAATGAAACATAAGCTAGGTAAAGAAAAGTTGGTCAAATTTTGAGGTGCAACAATGAGGGTCCTAATAAAGTAAGAACACAAACCAGTTGTTGTTGCACTAGATGTGGTGTGCATGGCCATAATTCTAGAAGTTGTACCAGTCAAGTGGTTGACCCTAAAGCACAAAAAAGAAAGTTATTGAATTTGCTATAACGTCGCATATCTAACTATTGTCATTGATAATGTAAATTAATTGACTATGATTTTTTTGTCCAGAGAAAGCCAAAGAAGTCTGCACTAGGACAAGGAAAAGGAAAAGGACACAATCAAACTCAAACTGCATCAGTTCAAGAACAAAGTCAGACTTAAACTAATGAAACTCGAGCTGCATTAGGACAAGAACAATCAAAAGCAAATGAAACTCAAGTTGAAGTTGACCCTGAGTTTGAAATGCTTGCTGCAAATCTTGGAGAAGCATTTGAGGCAACTCAAACACAACCTAATATTGTTGTTACTGAACCAAGTAATATTTCACCTGCACAAAGTGAACCAAGTAATACTGCACCTGTTGCATCATCTACACAAAGTGAAGCAAGTAATAATGTACCTGTTACATCATCTGAACTTGTTGCAACTTCACAAGGTGAACATATACCTGACTATATTTTGATTACACCTATTCCAGAATCTTACAATATGTCTACTGCATTTGTGTCTACTACTCCAAAATTTCTTAAAACAGTTGAGTACATCCTACCACTTCCTAATTATTTGGTTTTATTTTATTGATGTACCTCTAATACTCTACTTTTGCACCTCTAATATTCTATATTTTACAGAAGAAGAAGAAGAAGAAGACAACCAAACCACAAGTTGCAAGAAAATTGGAGTTGAGGAGTGTCGTACCATGAAAAATACGATCCTCACGATGGACGCGGAAAAAACGTTCGAACAAAGTTGCCACCGAACTTTATTCATTCCAAGGAATGTGTCATACCCCAAATTTTACCCTCTATTTTTCATTAATAATATTTTTTATTTAATCCCTTTTTCTTTTTCTTTCAGATATTTATATTAAATAGTTTATTTTATTTTTAAATTTGTATTTATCTTATTTTAGGTAAACTTGTAAATTAAGTTTTAAAAAAACTAGTTTGTTTTGTATTGTTTTTCATGAAACCCGCGCTACAGCATGCATGTGTTAGTGCTACCTACTTGTTGCTGGCATGCGCACTTTGTTCTGATGTTCTTCCAGAACTTATCTGATGGTTTTCCAGATATTTATTTCTCTCTCTGATGGTTTTCCAGATTGAGTCTCTGTTCTGATGTTCTTCCAGAACTTATCTGATGGTTTTCCAGATATTTATTTCTCTCTCTGATGGTTTTCCAGATTGAGTCTCTGTTCTGATGTTCTTCCAGAACTTATCTGATGGTTTTCCAGATATTTATTTCTCTTTCTGATGGTTTTCCAGATTGAGTCTTTGTTCTGATGTTCTTCCAGAACTTATCTGATGGTTTTCCAGATATTTATTTCTCTTTCTGATGGTTTTCCAGATTGAGTCTCTGTTCTGATGTTCTTCCAGAACTTATCTGATGGTTTTCCAGATATTTATTTCTCTCTCTGATGGTTTTCCAGATATTTATTTCTCTTTCTGATGGTTTTCCAGATTGAGTCTCTGTTCTGATGTTCTTCCAGAACTTATCTGATGGTTTTCCAGATATTTATTTCTCTTTCTGATGGTTTTCCAGATTGAGTCTTTGTTCTGATGTTCTTCCAGAACCTATCTGATGGTCTTCCAGATATTTATTTCTCTCTCTGATGGTTTTCCAGATTGAGTCTCTGTTCTGATGTTCTTACAGAACTTATCTTATGTTTTTCCAGATATTTATTTCTCTTTTTGATGGTTTTCCAGATTGAGTCTCTGTTCTGATGTTCTTCCAGAACTTATCTAATGGTTTTCCAGATATTTATTTCTCTTTCTGATGGTTTTCCAGATTGAGTCTTTGTTCTGATGTTCTTCCAGAACCTATCTGATGGTCTTCCAGATATTTATTTCTCTTTCTGATGGTTTTCTAGATTGAGTTTATGTTCTGATGTTCTTCCAGAACTCCTTTGTTGCTTATTTGATGTTCTTCCAGATATGTCTTCAAAACTTTTCCCATACATTTAGTGATTTTCTAAATGTGTCGGATGTACCTTCAGAATCTTTGTCTTCGTCTAATGCTCTTCTAGATGTCTTCATTTTGTTTGTGTATGTGTCCCAGAGTTTATTCGATGTTTTTCCGAGTATCTCTGGTGTGTTTCAGAGTTTCATTTGATGTTCTTCTGAATGTCTCTGATGTTTGTTTCTTTGTCCCTGATATATTTCTCATATTTCTCCTCACTTCATTCGATGTTCTTCTGAATGTTGTGACTCTTTTCCATCCAGTTCCGTTCATGGATGATGACTGTTGCTTCTTCGGTGTTGTTGTCTTTCCCCAGTGAGTGGTTACTCATCGTGTTGACTTTGTTCCGTTTTGCTTTCGTGTTTGTCTGCATTTTAGTATCTCATCATTTTCATCATACTAGGTTTCATAGCATGTCATAGCATCTGAGGGAAAAAATTCTGGTTATCTGTATTTAAATACCTTTTACCATGATTTCACAAGGATTTTCATCACTCATGTAAATCCGGTGAAGATATTTAAATAGGGGCAACTGTCATACCCCAAATTTTACCCTCATATTTTTTGCATTGCCTGTATAGCATGTCATGTCTGTCAAGACAAAGTATGGAGGGACTCTTCTCATTGTAGTTGGTAGAGATCCAAATGACTAATAATATCCCATAGCTTTTGGTGTATGTTAAACTGAAACAAAAGAGTCATGGAGGTGGTTTCTAACCTTGCTTCTGAAAGACATTGGTTAATATAAGAGATCAGTTTTCATCTCTGACCAACAAAAAGTACTTGTTATGTTTTTTTGGATCTAATCTATGAGAAAGTTCATTTTTTTAGATTTTGTCCCTAAATTTGCAGGGTTTGATACCAGTGTTTGAAGAATTGTTTGAGACAGTGGAACATAGACTTTGTCTCAGGCATTTATATGTCAATTTTAAAAAAGAAGTTTCGTGAAGGAACACATGTTAGAGACTTGATGATGGAAGTTGCCAAAGCCACATATATTCAAGCATGGGAGGCTAAAATGAAATAGATGAATGAGCTCAATGTGAAGGCTTGAGAGTGACTGTCAGGCATACCTACCAAAGCATGGTGTAAGCATGCATTTTATTTTTATCCTAGATGTGATTCTTATGAATAATGTCTATGAGACTTTTAATAGTATGATATTAGTTGTAAGTGATAAGCCAATATTAACTATGTGTGAATGGATAATAAACTATCTCATAAGTAGGAATACCAGCTTAAGAGAAAGGGTTAATAGAATGAATCATAGGATAATGTCTAGACCTGGACTTAGGATGGATAAGGAAGTGGAACATGCAGGGAATTGGATTCCTAATTGGTCTGTTGATACATTATGGCAAGTGGAACATACACATAGTATGAATAGTTTCATTATGGATACTTCAAAGAAAACATGCACACGGGGTCGGCCCAATCCATCTCTCCGTCGTGGAGGGCCTAGCTCATTGATCAGTTGTCGCTCGCGGATCAAAACGAGTGTTTTTGATGAAAGTCGTAGCTCTCTCTCTTAGCTTTCCGACGAATTTTAGAACACCTCAAACAGATTTATGGAACTCCAGTGATGATCGTTTCCGTGCAGACTGCTAAAGCTGAAAAATAAGTGCGGAAATCAAATTAAGCCAAAAATAAAATAAAATATAAAAACAAAATAAAACATAAAAATAATCAAGATAAAGTAAAGAAATGCCTAAGGAAAAATATAGGAGAAAGTGCATAAATATGCACTGATCACTCATCACGCTGGGAGCGCTTAAGCGTCTCCCCGTGGACACAAACCTTAGGATCTATGACATTTTGATATTAATGATTATAGGAATACCTTAACGAATATAATGAGAAAGATTTTTAGACAATGGCAACGATAATTCTAAAATACAAAAGTGTACAGACAAGTGTTTGACACTGGTTGGCTTGTGGATTTTTCTCAACCGGTACTCGTAATGTCTTGAAAACTCTTCGAATGGGGATAAAAAGAGATAATCTTCTTATAGGATGATATATTTGTGATCATAGTCTATATATAGAATGATAATCATTTAGAATTCTCATTATTTCGAAATGGATTATCTTGACATCCACTTATATTTAAGCACATATTAAATTAAATAATTAATTATTAAATATAATTAATTATTTTATTTACTTACTCAACCGATTAAGATTCTTATATATATATATATATATTTATATATATATATATATATATATATATATATATATATATATATATATATATATATATATATATATATATATATATATATATATATATATATATATATATATATATATATATATATATATATATATATATATATATATATATATATATATATATATATATATATATATATATATATATATATATATATATATATATATATATATATATATATATATATATATATATATATATATATATATATATATATATATATATATATATATATATATATATATATATATATATATATATATATATATATATATATATATATATATATATATATATTGCTCTGTCCCGCTCATCACACGGGGTCGGCCCAATCCATCTCTCCGTCGTGGAGGGCCTAGCTCATTGATCAGTTATCGCTCGCGGATCAAAACGAGTGTTTTTGATGAAAACGTAATACAACGACAATTCAACTCGGATATCGTCTCAAGGATTCTTTTATGTGATTAATCTACCAAATTCGAAATGGAGGGGGAGTTGGTTTGGTTTCTGATCGGATAAATAAAGAAAATGCAATTAAGCGGTTAAAATAAGTGATTATCAAAATAAGTCAATCTACTGTTTTCGGTTCCGGCTTATCACGGGTTTCTACCTTACCAATTTCCTAAGCGATTTCGATCTCTATTCGATTCCTATGTCAATTAACAAGCGCAAAAGACATAAACTAGATTAACAATCCTATATTCCAAATTAAGCAAACGGATTAAGTTTTCGTGAATTAAGCAAACACGAATTATAAACGCGAATTAACGACAAAGCGACGTAACGACGAATAAAAGCTAAGGATACAATCATACGAATTTAATCAAAACAATTCTATAAACTAACAGATTAAGCAAAAGCAATTCATAGAATAGTGTTTAAAGAGAAACGAATTAGATTGATAAAGTAAAAACCTGAAAGCGTTGGAACGCGATTACAGCAGAATGACTCTAAGGAATTAGCTCTCCATGGTTCTCTCAAAGCTCCGAATGTATTTTTCGTGAAAATGTAACTAGGTGAACAGTAACACGAGTATTTTTCCTTTAAAAAGAAAGCAAATTCGGGTCATAACCCATCTGGGTCGAAAACATAACCCATGCCCAATACATGACCCAACACTAAAATAAAATTCTAATGCAGTAACTTCAAAGGGTATTCTGGAATTTTGGGCTCCGAATCTGACTTCGACTCCAACACGAAAGTCGTAGCTCTCTCTCTTAGCTTTCCGGCGAATTTTAGAACGCCTCAAACAGATTTTTGGAACTCCAGTGATGATCGTTTCCGTGCAGACTGCTAAAGCTGAAAAATAAGTGCGGAAATCAAATTAAGCCAAAAATAAAATAAAATATAAAAACAAAATAAAACATAAAAATAATCAAGATAAATTAAAGAAATGCCTAAGTAAAAATATAGGAGAAAGTGAATAAATATGCACTGATCACTCATCATGCTGGGAGCGCTTAAGCGTCTCCCCATTGACACAAACTTTAAGATCTATGACATTTTGATATTAATGATTATAGGAATACCTTAACGAATATAATGAGAAAGATTTTTAGACAATAACAACGATAATTATAAAATACAAAAGTGTACAGACAAGTGTTTGACACTGGTTGGCTTGTGGATTTTTCTCAACCGGTACTCGTAATGTCTTGAAAACTCTTCGAATGGGGATAAAAAGAGATAATCTTCTTATAAGATGATATATTTGAGATCATAGCCTATATATAGAATGATAATCATTTAGAATTCTCATTATTTCAAAATGGATTATCTTGACATCCACTTATATTTAAGCACATATTCAATTAAATAATTAATTATTAAATATAATTAATTATTTTATTTACTTACTCAACCGATTAAGATTCTTATATATATATATATATATATATATATATATATATATATATATATATATATATATATATATATATATATATATATATATATATATATATATATATATATATATATATATATATATATATATATATATATATATATATATATATATATATATATATATATATATATATATATATATATATATATATATATATATATATATATATATATATATATATATATATATATATATATATATATATATATATATATATATATATATATATATATATATATATATATATATATATATATATATATATATATATATACATATATATATATATATATATATTGCTCTTTCCCGCTCATCACACGGGGTCGGCCCAATCCATCTCTCCGTCGTGGAGGGCCTAGCTCATTGATCAGTTGTCGCGCGCGGATCAAAACGAGTGTTTTTGATGAAAACGTAATACAGCGACAATTCAACTCGGATATCGTCTCAAAGATTCTTTTATGTGATTAATCTACCAAATTCGAAATGGAGGGGGAGTTGGTTTGGTTTCTGATCGGATAAATAAAGAAAATGCAATTAAGCAGTTAAAATAAGTGATTATCAAAATAAGTCAATCTACTGTTTTCGGTTCCGGCTTATCACGGGTTTCTACCTTACCAATTTCCTAAGCGATTTCGATCTCTATTCGATTCCTATGTCAATTAACAAGCGCAAAAGACATAAACTAGATTAACAATCCTATATTCCAAATTAAGCAAACGGATTAAGTTTTCGTGAATTAAGCAAACACGAATTATAAACGCGAATTAACGACAAAGCGACGTAACGACGAATAAAAGCTAAGGATGCAATCATACGAATTTAATCAAAACAATTCTATAAACTAACAGATTAAGCAAAAGCAATTCATAGAATATTGTTTAAAGAGAAACGAATTAGATTGATAAAGTAAAAACCTCAAAGCGTTGGAACACGATTAGAGCAGAATGACTCTAAGGAATTAGCTCTCCATGTTTCTCTCAAAGCTCCGAATGTATTTTTCGTGAAAATGTAACTAGGTGAACAGTAACACGAGTATTTTTCCTTTAAAAAGAAAGAAAATTCGGGTCATAACCCAACTGGGTCGATAACATAACCCAGGCCCAATACATGACCCAACACTAAAATAAAATTCTAATGCCGTAACTTCAAACGGAACTCTGGAATTTTGGGCTCCGAATCTGACTTCGACTCCAACACGAAAGTCATAGCTCTCTCTCTTAGCTTTCTGGCGAATTTTAGAATGCCTCAAACGGATTTCCGGAACTCCAGTTATGATCGTTTCCGTGCGGACTGCTAAAACGGAAAAATAAGTGCGAAAATCCAATTAAGCTAAAAATAAAATAAAATATAAAAACAAAATAAAACATAAAAATAATCAAGATAAAGTAAAGAAATGCCTAAGTAAAAATATAGGAGAAAGTGCATAAATATGCACTGATCACTCATCACGCTAGGAGCGCTTAAGCGTCTCCCCATGGACACAAACCTTAGGATCTATGTCATTTTGATATTAATGATTATAGGAATACCTTAACGAATATAATGAGAAAGATTTTTAGACAATGACAACGATAATTCTAAAATAGAAAAGTGTACAAACAAGTGTTTGACACTGGTTGGCTTGTGGATTTTTCTCAACCGGTACTCGTAATGTCTTGGAAACTCTTCGAATGGGGATAAAAAGAGATAATCTTCTTATAGGATGATATATTTGAGATCATAGCCTATATATAGAATGATAATCATTTAGAATTCTCATTATTTCGAAATGGATTATCTTGACATCCACTTATATTTAAGCACATATTCAATTAAATAATTAATTATTAAATATAATTAATTATATTATTTACTTACTCAACCGA